>JACEIK010005532.1:18434-64673 GCA_018107945.1 Datura stramonium | reverse complement strand
AAAAAAGAAAGGAGAGAGGGTTGCATAGAGTGAGAACACTAATTTGTTAATGGCATTGATTGTCCCACTCTCTCCTCTTGTCGGTGGTTCCATTCATCTCATCTCATCTTTCTGTTCACTTCACTTCCACGCACTGTTCCTTATACTGAAAAAAGGGTCCTAACATCACCTCTATTTAATCCACCCATCATCTTCTTGATTCTACAAGACTCTGCTCATAAAGATCTTATCTTTTTCTCAGTTGGGTCGAAGAAAAATCATGAGAATATACCAAGAAATGAAAGATGAAGAAGCCCAATCAAGAAGTAGTACTACAAGTATAGTAACGACAGTTTCTGCAGTTTCAGCACCAGTAGCAGCAGCATCAACTGCAAAGAAAGATCAAGGATTTAGTGGGTTATTTGGTAAAGGCAGATACAAATTGTGGGTATTGGCTGCAATTCTATTGCTAGCTTTTTGGTCTATGTTCACTGGCTCACTCACTCTCAGTCTCAACTGGTCCACTGCAAATCTCAGCCGTCTATCTGATGCCTCTGATTTCTCGATCCATGAAGATCTTGATATTCTGGTACCTTTTTTTTTTGCTTAAAAGGCAAAATCATAAGTCATTAAGAAAAAGATTTGATTTTTGCTACATGGGTCATATACTAAAAGGCAATTCATAAATAAAAAGATTTGATTTTTGCTGGATATAGTAGTAGTATATTGAGCAGACTCAGCTTGTTTGGTATTGAAATTAGTTGATTATTGGTGGTATTAGGACTTAGGAGTACATTTCAGGTCAATTCACCTTCTTTTTCTATTTTTTTTTGGTTTTTTCCTCTTTCTAATTTTTTCTTCCTTCTCGATTTTGCTTTTCCTCTTTCTGTTCTTTTTTCTCTTCCAACTTTAGATGATGGATTTTCTTTTATGTGGGGGTCGTTGATCTCTTGAAATTAGACCATATTGTGTATTAAAATGTTAACTTGAATTGTTATTTCTTTGGTAGGTCATTTACAATGTGGAAAATCATATGTAACTAAGAAAAAGAATTGATTTTTGCTAGATGTTGTAGTAGTATTATTAGCTGATTCAACTAGTTTGGTATTGAAAAGCATTTGATTGGTTGTAAGTAGCCCATTATAGGAGTGCATTTCAGGTCAATTCAGCATTAAAGTTCTTTTATTTTTTTGCTTTTACTCTTTCTAATCTTCTTTACAACAACAACAATATACCAGCATAATCCAGGTCTGGGGAGGGTGGGATGCACGCAGGCTTAACAAGACTTTTGTCGATAGACCTTGGCTCAAGAAAATCATTTTCCAGAGAATTTTCCGATCTTCTTTGTCTTAAAGAATGGGTTTTCTTTTCTGGGGTCTTTGATTTTCTGATGTTCACCGCTTCATGGGTTAAAATGTTGAATTGATTTTTCTTTGATGGGTCATTTAATATAAAAGCAAATCCTAAGTTACTATGATTTTTTTTAAAAAAAGATTGATATTTTGCTAGATGTAATAGTAGTAGTAGTAGTATAGTAAGCTCATTTAACTAGTTTGAGTTTGAGATGTAGTTGATTGGATCAAGTAGTAGTACATTTCAGGTCAATTAGAAGTTTTTCTGTTTTTTGTTTTAGCTTCTCTGCTTTCCCAATCTTCTTTTTCTACTTAAGAGTTTAGATGATGTGATTTCTTATATATGGGGTTGATGTTTTGAAAATTACACCATTTGTATGTTAAGATGTTGAATATCTGCTGATCTGTAGGAATTGGAGGAAAGAGAGAAAATGGTGAAACATATGTGGGACGTGTACACACAGAGTAGCAGGATCAGGTTGCCTAAGTTCTGGCAAGAAGCTTTCCAAGCAGCGTACCTAGATTTGACGAGCGATTCACCAGCCACCCGAGATACTGCTGTGTCGGAGATCGCCAAGATGTCCCTGCGTTCCATTTCCACGTATGAATCACCTTCCAACAAGCAATCAGAACCAAGGTAAATTTTTCCGACAAGACTTGTTTTGTTGTGTATATATATATCAATCAGCTACGTCTTAATTCCAAACTAATCGAAATACGTTCCGCTCTAATAGTAAATTAGGAGTGTTCTTTAATTTTTGTCCTTCTCTTGACTCTTTTTTTTATCATGTGGGATGAGCATTAATTATGGGATTAGCTTAGAAAGCAACTTAATCTTGAGGGGCAGCCTAAAATTGTAGATAATAGTTCCGACTTCTGAGCAACCCAAGGGTGTGGTCTAGTGGTAAGTGGATTGAGAACTATGAGGTCTAAGGTTGCAAAAATACCCAATACATGTGCTGGTGGAGGTAGCAGGTATACAATGAAATTAGTGGAGTGCACGTAAGCTGGTATGGACACCACACTCGCTAAAAAAAAGTAGTTCACAGTTTTCTTAGAAATCCAAAGATTGAAACTGAATCTACAGTAGAATTCTAACAAACTACTCTTTACTGCTTTTTATGATATAGGATGATGATCTTTTATGAGATCTACTGAGAAAACAACTTATCTTGAAGGGGCAACCTAAAAAGTGTTGAAGGGTAGTTCAAAGTTTTCCTAAAATAGGTTGAAACTCAATCTAGAGTAGTATTTACTTCTAACAAGCAACTCTTTACTGTGTTATATCACATGGGGTAGTTATTTTTGTGGGGCTTCCTGAGAAAGCAGCTTATCTTGAGGGGCAACCTAAAAAGTGTTGAAGAGGGTAGTCCAAAGTTTTCCTAAAAATCCTAAATTGAAACTAAGAGCCTGTTTGGATTGACCAGCTTTTAATCTCTTCTTTAGCTTTTTGAAGTGTTTGGCCAAAAAAAAAATTTGCTTAAAACAAGTTAAAAGTTGTAAGTTGGGAATCCGAACTTTTTTTTTGGGGGGGCTTTTAAGCACTTTTGCTTAAAAGCTGCACTATAATTTGTTGAAGTGTGAGAACATCTCATCTAAAAGCCTAAGCACGACTTTTTGATAAAGGGTGGGTATCTGCAAGGGCAGTTAACAGTTTTCATAAAATTCCTACAGTTTGAAACTGAATGTACACTGAAATTTGTTAAGTGTGAGAGCATCTCGTCTAAAAACTTAAATACCCTTTTTTGATCAAGGGTGACACTGAGATTTTGAATTACTGTCTGTCTAAAAGCTTAAACTATTAGAGAGCACACATTATTTATTTAATTATTTTCTCGTTTGATCGGTTATGAATGTGAACAGAGAAGCAGAGAAAGAAAAAGGATCGAAGAACCAGGCGAAGACGACGATTACAAAGCAACAGCAATAATGGGGAGGGCAATGTTTCTGTTGAGATGATGAAGGTAGATGCAAGAGAGTTGTGGTTTGAACTCATTTTTCTTCTTGGTAGTCAAAGTTTTTACTTGTATTTATACTGCTGCTAGAGCCTTATTTTAGATATATCAGATGATCAAAATTTTAGTGAAGGCAAAGGTCTTCCTTTTGGTTGCTCCCCATTTAATAATATGCCATTTCAAAGCCAGTTTGGTTAGTATGCTTGTAACTTTACTCTATTTTTCTTATTTGGTTGCTCCAAATCATGTAATTATCTTTGTCTTATAGTACTCAAATTACTTATTTTTTAATTACTTCTGCTATATCAAGCCCCAATCAAATTGTGAAACAACAGTTGAAAGATGTTCAAGGACCAGAGTTACCGTGAGTGCTATTAAAGATCAGGACCAGAATAATTTGTCTTCTCTTCCTATTTCTTCTTTTTCTCTTTGATTCTTTTCGATCGCCTCAAAAACAGAAGAAAGGGAGGAAAGCGAGGAAGAACAGGTGTAGAAATATAAACTGCCTTTGAAATAACTGCTATTATTCAAAATAAGGCAAATTTTTCTATAACATATTTTGTATAATATAACAAAGTGAAGTTTGAGAAGAATGTACATAAATTTTACCCTTACCTTGAAAGTAGATCCTCAGTTAAGAAGAATAGAGCAAGCAAAAGTACCAAAATATACATAAAGAACACAACCTGAATGGGTCATCCACCCTTGACAGAAGAAACAAATACGCAAATGTCTTTTTTTTCCTCCCTAATGGGTCATCCATATTATTTTATTCGTACGTTCTACATCCAGAAATAATTGAACTTTAAACTCTTTTAAACGACTAATAAAATAATTTATAACTTCTATAAATATTTATAACTTATTTTTAACCTTTCTTAAACGCCGTGTTAGTTGAAATGTAAATTACGGGAAGAGGAACACAGATACCAAACATAACCATCAGCAAACTGCCAGAACCTCCTCCAATAGGCAGCGCAGGGTTCTATTAATTCTCATCTACAGTATTAGAGCCACAGCATTCACATAACATTTGTTAAAAGGTGGATTGAATTTCTTGCATAAACCTGCAAAATAACTGGAGTTCACACAGCTCATATGTGTAGAGGATGTGAAAACCCCCAAAGAGCAGTAACTGACTGGAAGAGAAAAATAAACCAGAAACTACAAGGCAGGGAGATTAATGAACCCACATCAGCTAAAGCATCTCTCTCGGGATGCATTACAAGGTTCAGTATTACAAAAATCTGGTGGAGGACAACGCGAAAATAAGCTCTAAACTTAATCCTGATTGAATCTGATTTAGAAGAACCTAAAAGTCAGAGATAGTAATATCACAAAAATTGCTTTGAGCAGATTAAATAGTACTGCTTCTGTTGCTGGATAATCCTAAAGCATTTACAAACATTCTCAACACAAAGTATGTACCGTTCCTCGTTCTACCTACTCTTCCACAGACTGAATCTCTCCCATCATTATCCGGTTACTAACCACATTTGAAGCCTAACTCTGAAAGAGTTAACCTTCTTCCCCTTCTTACCCTTCTTCTTTCCTCCTTTTTGTAGCCCCAATCACAGGCACTTGAATTAACCTGGTCAAAGCCAACACTGTCAGAAGTCACATCCCTGGTACTTGCACCAGTGACCCTACGATCATTCTGACCCTGGAAGGCCATGTCAAAAACATCCACAGGCAAGAAGTCTTTGTAATTGAGGAACTTGTCAATGAACTCATGATCAGGATCACTTAAGAGCCAAGATTCTCTATCTTAGAAACATTTCAGCCTCTGACTTGGATTGCTTGAAACAGAACTCCAGAAAGCTGGTATCTGAAGGAACAAAAAAGAATTAGGAATCACATCAGCCAAACTGTCACTAGTCCTGTGTCGTTTTATATTCTTAGGTTGCTCAACATATAAGAATTTAAGAAGCCATATTAATAAAAGAATAAAGTAAAAGATGCAAGAAATTTCTCTATTATGACAGTCAAATTCAAAATATATGTTCGGGTGATTATATGTATTCCAGAACCAGATATGTAAATGAGCAAGAGATTTGCAGTTTCTATTAATATACCTCTTGTACCAATGAGCCTATCACATTCATTCTCACACCATTCTCTGAAATCCACTGCTTCTGAAACAGTGAAGCAAATTGTGTTAAAACTTTCTACTGAGAAGCAACTGTTTACTTCAGATCTTAATTAGTTTTAACCCCCTCCCCCAAAAAAAGCAACATATGGTTACCTGAATGCTTGGTTAGAGCACCCTTTTTTTCCCTTTCAGGGACGAGTGAGCTGATGCAGGAGATGAGGATAATGCGCAGCTCTGCAGGCTTGCCACTAACAGACTTTTGCCTGCTCAATGAACCGCCAGGATTTCCTTTCACTGGTGTCGTCTTGCTTTAACTGCCTTGGTTTCCAAAGCTGAGATATTCAGCCCTGCAGACATTATAACCAGCAAACAGAAGTGTTTCTCAAAAAAAAATCAAAGAGAAGGGAGAAAAGGAAGGGAGTGGCTTAGAGAGCAGAGAGAAAGGAGGAAATGGCCATACTGCTTTCCCTCTTGCGCTTGGGATGATCTATTGGGCCCCAAAACAGGTCGTCATCACTTTATTTTTTGAATTAGCGCCAGCTTGCGAGTTAATCTGAATAGGAGATGCAGCCTTGGCGGGCGATGAACCAGTGGCAGACCATGATGGACCACCCACTCTGGCAGGTGGATTTGGCACAGATTTCTGTGTTGGCACTGGTATATGCTGCTGTCCAGAAGATACATTCTTTTCTTGTTCCTTTAGGATGTCCCGTAAGGATGTGGGTCTTGAGGGCTTCCCAGAGTCAGTAGACCATGCTGGAGCAGGAATAGGAGCAGAACTAGCAGACTCACCCTTCCAAACAACAAAATCGCCTAGTGAAGGACCAGATGGTATAGCAGGTAATACTTCCTTGTCTAGTTGTACACAATAGCGAGCTCTTGGCACTGTCCGTAGGGCGATCCAACAGAACCTCCAGAAACAGCAGCGGGCACCAGAGACCTTCGTTCCTGCACCCTTAGATTTTGCAGATCTTTTGCGGCTCTTTTTAGTGTCTTTAGCTTCAATGAAGTTGTCATCATCCTTGACAGATTCAGAAGGTGGAATAAGAAGCGTCATTTAAGGGAAAAATCTCTCTCTCTTTCACCTGACTTGGCCGAAGTGTTGTCAGCCAGTACATCATGCAATTGACTTTTCTTACTCTTCTGGTTGAGAGAAGCATCTGACTTGTTTATATCCAAATCATTGTTGGCAGCATCTTGCTGGTATCTCTAACTAATTTATGATCTGAATTAGTAACCATCCCAGCCCATAGGGTAGAACACACTCCAAGGAGCTGAGAGATGTGGCAACCACCTCTGTAATAGCTATTTCTGCTTGTGCTCTCCTCTGCTCTTCCTCTTGAATTTCCAACAATGACTTTGGCTTGAAACCAGGAGCAGGTTTCCAAGCTCGCTGTCAGACTGAACTTGGGTGTTGAACTGTGCAACTGCTGGCGGAATTTGTCCTGTTTCACCTTTTGTCTCCTCACTTACCCGACCTCTAGTATCATGAGCAAACAATGGTTTTTGCCCTGGATATTCGTCCATAACATCAGCAATAGCTACTTCAGTTTTGCTATCTCTTCTTTCTGGACCTACAGCTGTAGTTTTTTCAAATGAAACAGATTGCGCATCAGAAGCAATCGCTGCATCATATTGCAAGGACTTTGATGGCTGCGACTTAGAAGCTCCCTTCGCTAAGTCAGAAGTTTGCCCCTTGTTGGACTTTTGCTTCTTGGACTTCTTTTCAGATGATTTTTTAACTTCCCGTGTTTCGATACTTTTCAGTTCCTTTGTTACAGACAGCCCATTGTGTAGATCTCCTTCCAATCTGTAGCTCTGAGTGAACTGCAGCCGGTGGTAATTCAACTTCGTTTTTCTGATGCAAGTCATTGCTCGACAGCTGATGGTGGTGGTATAGCAGACTTCTCTACTTGCTCAACATGAGGAAAATGAGAGGCAGTTTCATGAGTGGTGACGGCTGGAGGTTTGTTGTCTTCTGATCCCTCCTCCAAGGAATGTTTGCTGGCAAATTCTGTATGTAATGATGAGTCAATCCTGGCTGTTGCCATCCTTGGGACAACACAGTTGAATATCATCAACTTGTTCCACCAAACCCAAACTCCTCTGATTGGAAGAATCTCCAAACATATGATGTGGCAAGTGCAATGATGAGGTCTCAGAACTACCTATTTGGGTGACATCCTGAGAAATGCTCATATGATGTGGCAAGTGCAATGATGAGTCTGCAGAACTCACCTATTTGGGTGACATCCTGAGAAATGCTCAACGGCAAGACAAATTTTGAGGCATGTGCTTCTTCCATAACTGGAAGTTGTACTTGTGTATTCATCGAAAACAAATTATGTGAAGGCGGGAAATGAGTGGGATCCACAGAAGCATTTCAACAGATATGCCAGGAGTTGGCAACGCCTGTGTTGTTCACCATGCTGATGAGGATGCTGATCAGACAGCACCTGAGAGAGCAACTGCTTTTGCTGCTGGCGCAATGTGGTTATTGTTCCTCATGTTTCTGCTGCTGCTGCTTGAGCATCAACAACATCTGCTCAATGACAATTGATGTGGTCCTTGTGCTGCCTGCGACTGCAGCTGCAGCAAGCTACTGTTGCTGCAACAAATTTAACAGCTGTGGATCTTGAACTCGGATTGCAAGTAGCTTCTCAGTTGCCAAAATGCTGGAAGTATTATCCATTGCACCTAGTAAATTGGTCAGAGAATTGGACTCTGTGGGTGTAGCCTCTGTTGTTGCATTCCAAATGCAGATTGAGGGGGCATACTCTGACCTTGATGCATCTCCATCCTCTCCTGAAGCGGTTCTAATCCCCCTTGGACGGGGAAATTAGACCATCCACTAATGCCGCTACTAATGCCAGCCGATCTGTCTGGTACGCCCTGAAGTAGAGAAATCAAATCAACATTCTGATTATGGGGCTGCTGGCGAACATTTTCAGCCATTGAAGGCATTTGTGTATGAGGCTTTGGTAGAGATCTCTGTCTCTCGAGAGACATCTTTTTAGCCAAGAGATACAGATTATCTCCACTTTCAGCTACAACAGGAGGAACAGCACCAATACTATTTGCACCATAAGCCGGAATGCCTGCTGAGCAAGCAAAGCAACCACAAATCATCAGTTGAATATTAATGCACATCTTTCCAATTTTTAAAGCTTCAGTTATTGATTAAATAAAAAATATAAGCATAGGACAGCACTCGCTGTGCAAAATTCAGATGAATATCACTGAAAAAGTAAATTCAAACCAACCTTCGAGACTAGAAGCGAACTTGTCCAGCGGAGCATGGCCCACTTTGCCCGCCATCAATGACTCCAAAAATCTATTCTCAGCCTCTGTTGTTGAACTATGCTTGTAATTCAGTTCACTCTTTATCATATCAATCTCAGTTGAACCTGCATGAAGGTTTGTGAAGCTGCTCACGTTCAAACCCCCTGGAGCATCTGTGTTTGGCTTTGGTGCTCAAATCCAGGCGGTGGCCGAGCCTTAGCACGCAAGTGAGGCATAACATCCCCCAGCAGATAAAATGGTGAATCATGCGGTGCAGAAGCTGTCGAACTAGCAAATCTATGCCAAAATATCCAGCCTCAAACCATCCAATAATATCACTACCTGAGAAAGGACGAATTGCACCTTGTGGATCTTTTCAATAAAGAAACAGGTCCTCCCGGAGATGACTGTGAGTTTCCTCATCTCAACTCTTTGTCCATCACAGCAGATAACTGCCTTTTGAGAATAGGATCATCTCCAAACTGCCATTTAGATCCTTCATTTTTGGCATAAGGATCTGCAAGATCTCTTTCTCGGTCTGAATTCTTATCCTTCTGGGTCTGTAGCCAGCCACTGTCAGATGTTCTTGACCTGATATCAGTTGGCATTTCTCTAGCATCACTAGCTGCCATATTTGAGCGTGCACCAATTGAAGAGGATCGCCACTTATGCCACTATGGAGAACAGGTAGTGTCCTGGTATTGCTTGGATCTCTATTGACAGACTCACTTTCTCTGTGAGGGATACTGTCTTCTCCTGAAACTGGACATAAAAAATTAATGAGTTAAGACGATCTACTGAAACCCAATACAGAAAAACAAGCATTATAAATAGATCTCTTTAACAAGTACCACCATAACTCAAAAGCAACTGCTGAGACAACTTTTCTTAATTGAAAGCTATGTGTAATTAACATACTAGCTTATGTATTTGGATTTCAAAATTTTAACAGGACATCCAAACCTCAGTAACATTAAGATTTGTAATTGACTGCATCCTGATGAACTGCAGTACATCCAAAGAGACACAGATATCCACAAATATACCTTCAGCACCTAATTTAGGATCAAATCTCTCAAAACTCTCGTAGTCTCAGATTTAAAAACTGGACCCATAAGAATGCTTAGCTTTTCAAGGAAACCTTCCGTATGATTCAAATAAACACCTTTGGCATTGTCAGTACTTTCTTCTCTTGAATCATCAAGTGATAAATCTTCTCTGCTACCTGAACATTTGAATAAATGATGGCAATTAAATCTGAGCACAAAACTTACTAGATTGAGAGCTTAATTTATCTAGATTCATAAATTACCAAAAAGCAGACAATAAATACCTAGTTTGTTGCGCCTTGGCTGTGTATAATCAGTTGAGTTTCGACCTAGTGTTCCATCTTTAGTAATCTGCGGAGCTCCACTATGAACCTCCCCTTATCAATTCCCTTCAAATTTAGCCTACACATAAATTTGAGCAGTTAGACTTCATTTAAACTAATTGAACACACATTAAAATTCACTTCAACCAAGTAAATATCAGTTTCAGATCTCTCAGGAGTGGCAATTCCTCAGGACTAGGTGCACATAATGCAAGGGGCTCCACAGGTTCATCTTGCGTAAGTGAAGGAACTTGCACAATCCCATCTGAAAAGTTGCTACAAGACCGCATGTCTATCACTCTATACACATCAAAAAAGCATTTTTATCCAAAATATATCGTAAAGGAGAGGAAACACACTCAGCTTTCTCTGAGAATGCACCAAATGACTGCAAATGAGGAGAGCCCTTGTATTCATAGGGCTCCCTCCAGAGAGAGCACGACCCCTACCAAGAGAAAAAATAGCACTGGCGCCATCTTCCACGTCCCCGGCCATGAAAATGCTTAGGAACCTGTTTGTTTTGGTGTCAAAGCCTGATGGGTAGGTTCTGACCTTCCCCGGCCGTGAGACGTAGCTCTCCATGGGCGATAGTAGTCACCCACCTGCACACACACACACCTACCACCACACACACACACACACACACACACACACACACTACACTCTCATCCTTCCCATGATAGGCAAGACCTACAGATCCCTTCTCAAGATGCACCTCAGCATCTTTGCTAGGGTTGCTCCATTTCTCCACGCTGGCGTCTGATTCCTTCCCATCAGGTCCCCAGCGCGTGTTCCATTTGCTCTCTCGGCGCTGATCATTGATTGCTTTCCCTATTTCCAGAATCAGTCCATCTTCACCTGGAACACGTCGTGCTTCTCGTGATGTCTGCCAGAGTGAAGACCAGCGCTCCGGCTTGCGTACATCACCTAGCTCCTTCTCTCCCTCCCTCCAGCGGTCCCTTCGAACAGCAGGGTGGTGTCCCTTTTCTTCATCACGCCAACGATCCGTCGACCTGGTTCCATATCGAGTACAGATGGCCTAAAAACGTCTTTCTTCTTTTGATTATCATGCATATCGTCACCCATCCCTGGAAATTTCACTAACTCTGAACGAATAGCATACCCCGGATGCATATTGATATGGTTGTCCTGCATTTATACACAGAGATGACCAAAACATCTGACTCATTTATGAATTAACAATTCAAAAAAGAGCCTCTAGACTATTTAAGCAGAAAATCTCAACTGCTCATATCACAACTCTAAATATTTCTCCAAAGCAATAGACATACCCAGTAACTATCCCAGCCTCTCCCTGGCTTTGGTAGGAGCCACTGAGAGTGAAAGCGGGAATGGAATCGTTGGGTCCTTGCACATCTACATGTGTCAAAAAGAACCAACAAAAATAACTTAGCAATAAGGATATAATCTTGCACAACAACAAATACAAATTGGAATCAAACACCCTTTTCATAAAAGGTAAGAAATTAAAGGCTACTGCTTACTGGATTATATTAATAAGCCAAAAAAAAAAAGAGCTCCCATAATCCCTATCAGTTGTTATATGAAAACTCTTTCATTCATAGAAATTCCAAGAGTCAGCAAAATTATTTACAAGTGCAGGGAATTTGGAACTCTAGGAACTAATAAAGGCATGTAAAATAGAGAAACATAATAATACCTTCAAGAAATAAGATCCTGGCTTCAATTTAAGTAGTGACTACTGGGTGCCTAAGGTTATTATATCCACAAGATAGATAATTAAAAATTTACATACGTACAAGATAGGGTGAAACAAGATTAGCAAGATAAGAATCATCACATCAACAAAGGTCAAAAGTACCACCCATAAAGAGTAGATGAGAGAAAGTCCTCTATGATGATTTGGCAATGTTCAATCATCGAGGCTGTAGATCTTCATCTGCATTGTTCTTAGG
This sequence comes from Datura stramonium, assembly GCA_018107945.1. NCBI lineage: Eukaryota > Viridiplantae > Streptophyta > Magnoliopsida > Solanales > Solanaceae > Datura > Datura stramonium. The sequence goes on along the minus strand of JACEIK010005532.1, from coordinate 52,704 downwards.
TACAGAAATATGAGGATCAAAGGTTATAAAGAAAGAGGGCAGATTTACCTCCACGGCTTAGTTCAAATGGCAAAGGATGAGGGACTTGTGACTTAGGCCACAGATTTGATCCATGTGTCATGCGAGCTAAATATGGTATTTAAGTAGAGAAGGGTAAATGGAAACTGACCCACTATCCCAAGTTCCGAAGGCTACTGTTGGTCCCCAGATGGATTTCTCAATCATTGGAAAAAAAAGAAAAGAGGCAGACCAAAAACCATAAAGGATTTGTCAAAAGCCTCAAGGACCTGCAACTTCATGGAATCAACGTGAACTTAACTAAGAACGAAATGAAATGGAAGCAGAGGATCCATATATGTGATATCTTGCATGTTGGTGTATGATATGTGTGAGATTTAGAAGTTTTATCTTTGAGAACCCCTTAATTGTCCAAGAAATCAAATCATTTTAATTATCGAAATTAAGTGGACCTGAATAGAATGGAGTTGATATAGCTATTCATATTATATTTCCAACAAATAATGCATCGAAGCATAATTGATAGATTTGATTGAACGAATTGTAAATAAACAAAAGGTCAACCTCAACAACCAACACGAAAAAGAAAAGAGAAAAACCTCAACCAACCAACATTGCCATATCTCTCTCTGGAGAGAGGGAGTGGCAACAAGAGTCTAATCAACATCTAACAGAAGTATCAGGAGCATGAATGGGATGCGTCTGGACAATACAAAGCAACTAACCAAAACTTAAAACATCATCAAAACATCACCATTAAAACACTCAAACACGAGACACTAGCCAACTGCTAAGCAGCCTTACCAGCTACCACCGCAAAGTCAATTCCTTTGAGGACAAAGGAAATGATAGTAGGAACAAAGGTGTAGGAAAAATACAAACACTCAAAAAAATCTCCATAGCGAACATATAAAAATCACAACTTTATATGCGAGTGATATTCCCTGCAGTAAGAAAACTCAAACATCAGCATTTAAGTGCTCCCGAACACAGAGGAGGCAGGTCGAAGCTCAATCTGAACCATACAGAAACCTAAACCCCACAGTGCGGCAACAGTAGAACACGCGTAAAGCTACAATCTTTCGCTTTCCGCAACGGAAACATTACATTCATCTCGTTACGATAATATAAACACGAGGTGGAAAAATCAATGCATCTAATTGAAGAAATTTGGAAGCTGAAGAAGGTGCGAATAAATTAGAGCATGAAAAGGTCACCTTTGGAGATCTGGTTAAGGCGAGAATCAAATTCGGATTTTTGTCACCCATGGCTGATGATCGGAAGGAGAAAAGAGAAGAAGCGCTCAAAGAAAACCCTAATTTATGCTGCTGTGATTGACTGCTTTAGAGAGAGGGGAGAAGGAGAAGAAGCTTAGGCAGGTGAATATAGGGCAAGGGCAGAGGGTAATCGAAAACTTGGGTTACGTTTAATGACATTGTCACCCTTCGGCGCAGGTTAGCCATATCCTCCTAAATTTTTTCAGTTTTGGTTATTTCTGGTGTCTCTTTTCTTTTTTTTTCGCCTCCCAAAATAAAAGACTTACTCCGTTTATCTTATTACTTATTTTGATTATATCTGATATTTTTCTTTGCCTGTTTTAAAATAAATAAATAAATTTATTAATAATGAGATACGATTTGTTATAAATAATGAGTTCTTATTTTTTTTTTTAAGTAAAATTTTTAATTAAATACTATAATATAAATTGTGACGTAAAGACTAAAGATTGGTTTTGTTTGAAGATAATTTCAGTTGGAATTAGTTATTTTACTATTATTTTTTATTGTGGTTTGATTTGTTGTGTTAAACATAGTATGCATTGCATAAATTTTTTTAAGGAGTTGTTTGTTTTAAAACTTTCATCCGTCTTATTTAGTAGAAAAATAAGAAACTTTAGGGTTATTTTTATTAATTTATTTCGGGATAATTAATCTACATTATATATTATTATTTCGCACTCTTTGATAGAAATAACTAGTCCACGATACTAAATTTTTATCTCAGACTATTTATGTTTGTCAATATACCAAGCGACTCTTAAGCTTGCCCTTTTTTATGACAAGGAACACCTGCATTATCATTCATGTGTGCATACAAGGTAAACTTTGTTTCAATGTAATGGCATAGGAGAATAAATCCTTATAACGAGTTAGACCAAAAAAATATGTAAGATTTCAAATCTTTTAAATCTCCTTTTAAAAGATCCCTTGATCAACCAACTCGGACACTTTGTAATTTTTAACACCATGGAATCCCTCCCACTCAAGTTATTGGTTAGGAGTATAAAATTAAATTTTCAATATTTTTCCCCTCTCCCTTAATTGAATTTTTCAATCTTGAACAATTATCATAAAACTTTTGATTTAGCCTTAAAATGGCAGCCCGTTGGCTCGAATAGTCATACACTCTCTCATTTTTATTATGCCCAGGTTATTTTTTGATCTTAGTGAATTATTATGGAGGATAAATTTATCTTTTTCATAAATCTTTTGAAGTCGATGATAGAATAGTATATATATATATATATATATATATATATATAAATGTGTAAATGTGTGTCTTGTGACTTGTGAACAACGTATCTGTCTATACGACGTTGATTTTATACGTATTCTGTTTGAAGCAGCGTATTAAGTAAGATTGAAATTCGTGTCTTGAGAATCATAAACTTTAAGACAAATGATGTTATTTCTAATTTTCTATAACCTAACTTCATCTCATAGTTGTATTGTAATTTCATCAAATTGAATTTTTGTATTTCTTTTTAACCAATAGCGTAATGAATTTATGTTAAAGATATCTCTCTTATTAAATTTGGGATCTCATTTATATGGCGTTGTTTGATTGAAATATTTTTAAAATAAAAGAAGACTATAAACAAATATCAAAGTATAATATATATTTTTAATCATGATATTCGAGATTAGCTCAAGCTGCGTCACTTCCAATTAATTTCGAAGTGCAGGCAAATAGCTTTACTCCATCGAAAATATGGATAAAAATTTTCTTATGTTATATTATTCAATTCTAGATGACCAATTAGACACGTGAAAAGAATTTATAGCATTTTACGCCTTTGTTATAATTTGGCCTAAAACTTCTCGATCTTGATATATTTCATTGATCAACAGAAATGAACGTGTGACCTTAGTTGTCATCAAAAGCATACTCAAAATCCGTGATTCTAACCATATGATGATATTTATGATTGTAAAAGTTATTAAGATTAAATTTTTTTTAAAGCTTTCTCTATCTATTTAGGATATAGTAATATGTTATTAATAACAATAATCATATATCAATATAATTTTGGAAGGATAGAATATGCGTAAATTTTATTTTATCTATTCTGAAAAAATTATTTATGATAAATTTTCAACTAAAAAAAGAATGTTGTACTATGTTATTCTTTTTTATGATATTCTAAAGGAAAATAATACAATATCACACAGATTTCTTTTTCCATAGACATTTTCTTTGTGACACATAATTGAGTAGATGCTTTGTAAAGGTTTAATTCCTATGTCTTTTATTTCATATCAAATTTTATTTCAACATTCAGTAATTTCACTTTGTTTATTAATATTGATTTGATATATTCTAAAAAAAATAAAAAAAATAAAAAAAATAAAAAAAATAAAAAAAATAAAAAAAATAAAAAATTTTGTAAGTTAAGTTAATTTTGAATTATTGTTTTAATATTTTATTTCTCAATCATCGTTTTTATTTAAGATGTATCACGTCAAATCATCAAGAATATAATACTAGATGCAGAAATGTAGTCTTATGATTATAGGCTTGTGGTCTTTCCAAACAAGATATTTGTTGATATATAACAAGGGTTTTATTGAAGAACGAGAAAAGAAGAATCGAAAATTTGGCCGAGGTGAATCTGATGATGCAGAGATGGGAAGGGGTCTTTATATATAGGCGTAAGGCCCAATCTTTAAATCTAATGCCCCTTAGGACTACCTAAAATCCCAATGCTGCGTCTGGCTAACAATTATATGGAGCACAACATTTCCCCCTCAAACTCATAATGCGGCAGTAATAAGCATTGAGAGTTTGTCACTGAAAGCAGGCTGAGACGTCGGCGAGCGCCGTAAAAGGTCGGCCAATCTGCAAAGTGATGGAACAAAAGGTGATATGGTCCCAGTGGAGATGATGGCGAGTGAAGTGACAATCAATCTCGATATTAGCCGTCCGCTCATGGAAAACGAGTTCTTTGCAATTTGCATCGCACTCTTGTTATCACAATGAGAGTAAGTAAGAAAATGTGAACCCCGTATACGAAAGCCGGCGTAACCAAACAATCTCATGTAGTCACTTTGTCATAGCACGACCTTTCGACCTCAGTGGAATCCCCAAGTAGTGCATTTCTTGCTCTTCCATGATATTAAAAGAAGAATCTCAAAACACACAACCCGGTGGTGGATTTGTGATCATTGCGATCGCCATCCCAATCGGCATCGCTGTAAGTGCCATGACTCGAGATGACGTCGAGAAAACAAGAGGTTACGGCCCAGGTTACCCGCAGATATCTCAAAATACGAAATCTGACTCCCAGTGGTAGTAGGAGCGATAGCTCGTGGTGTAACAATGTGAGCTTTGCATGAGCCCCATATCCCGGGCGGCGCAGTAAGATACGCCCAAGCTACCTAGCAGGTCAGATAAAGACTTCGGATACGGTAACAAACACCATCACTAGGAAATGCGGGCATTGGTTTCAATGAATGCTCTGATCCCCAATTGTCAGGAAAAGTAGCGCCCAGTTTAAACAAGTCGAGATATATACTTGAGTGGAAGATATCCTTTCTTGGGCGAGCCACCTCAAATACCAAAAAATAACGTAGCGAGCCCAGAGTCTTATTGTGACCCGATAGGCAAATGTGTAGCCCGATGACTCGATACCATCATGATCATCACAGAGTTATAACCATCTATTCATGTAAGGATGAGGATTAAGCCTTTTTCCATTGCTTAACAGACATAGAATCATGGTTACTCGGAGACAAGCCAAGGGAAGTAATCACGGTGGAGAATTTCTCAGGCCCGGCCACGAGAACTGCTTGAGACCGTATAGAGCTTTAGGCAGGCAAACTCACCCAGTGGTGATCAATGCACAGTGGAGGAGTCTATCTCACAGCTACTCCACGTGAGATCCACCGTTCGAAATGCATTAACGACATCCATTTGAGGAAATATCTTCCACCGTCGAACGGTTTGTGCAATCATAGTGCGAACGGTCGTCATCTTTGTCATAGGCGAAAGTGCTCCTCATAGTCATTACCATATTTTTGTGAGTACCCTTTTGCCAGAAGTCTAGCCTTGTATCGTCAGCAGAACTGTGAGTGTTTGTTTTTATCTTATACACCCGTGGCCTTGACCAATCGTATGTTTACCGGTTGGGAGAGATAACCAAATCCCATGTGTGTGTCGATGAAAGGCGTGGGATTTCTCCGCCTTGCATTACGCCAAGGATCGGACACGGCCTGCATGTAGGACTCGAGTTCGAGCAAATTGATGTATGTTTGCAATAAAAAGGAAGCAAATGGGGTGAGTAGGCAGAATAAGCAAAATCGGGTAGTGTTGGTGGACTTACTCACGACGAGTAGACCTCGCCAGGTGTTGGATCTCGATCGAAATGTTTGAAGCTCTTGTCGGCCTTTATCGATGCAATTTGATCAAAGCTGAGCCTCTGTGTCAATCCCCAGTGGATCGATACGTAGAAGATCGACTTAGTAACATCATGGGATTTAGTTGGAATTGAATAGAAAGGAATATGCTCAAAAGGGAATCTTAGTGAAACATAATTTCGGCGCGGGATCACTTGAGCCTTCGGCGTCAACACCATACCCCAAAAACACACATATAAGTGATTTTGGCTCGGCTTATTTCTTTGACATGAGGCGAAAGGGCCAAAACAAGTACATCAGCATAGCAGAGTAATACAGCGTATGACCGTATAATTTACGAAACGGAGACATCCACGAGAGTCAATGCGGTAGAATACGATTGATCACATATACAGCGGTTAGGACTGCTTCTCCCCAACAATTACTAAGGCACTCTGCGGATAATAGTAGGAGCGTCTTTGTCTACCAGCAAATATGACGGTGTTTTCTTTCGGCAGCAGATTGCACTCGGAGTATGCATGCTGAATGAGGCCGGGTGTATGGTACCGTCGGAGGCAGGAAATAGCGAGTGAAATCATTGGGTATATTCACCCCACTAGAATCACTGAAACACTTTATCCTGCAGCTGAATATTGCGTTTTAACAAGACTCACAAATTGTTGTAAATGCCAAAAGAAGTCGGACTGCGCTTCCTTAAGATAAACCCGGGTATGCAGAGTATAGTCATCTATAAGCAAACATAATAGTTTGAACACCTTAGTGGATGCTGATGATGGTCCCCGTAAAATGAGAATGAATAATGTCGAAAGGACGGCAATAGGTATACTTTTATTGCAAAAGGTAAGGTAGAAAATTTTGCCAGTTTACAACATTCTGTTGAAATATCGAAGTGCTTAAATGACCTAAAACACCAGTAGAGGCTAAAAAATGTAAGCATTGACAACGTACATGTCTGGCCCGGGGAATGCGAAGATAAAGCTGTGACAAATGGACTGAAACGAAAAGAAGACAAATCAATCTTTGGAGGCGACAGCAGCCCAGAGACACTCACGAGACTCTCGGGACATAGAGTTCCCGACCTACGGCCGTCTAATCACCTTACGAGTGTGTTGGTCCAGCCACCTTGCAAGCAGGACTCGAAAGAATACCCAATGACAGTTCTACACAGGCGGCCAAGGCTTAAGATTGAAAGCAAGTTTAGGAATATAATGGAGCATCGGACGAACCGTGTGAGAAGTAGTAAACGAGCCAGAAACGCCTCGGCGTAGATATAGCAGCGGGACATAGCAGAGATGGTGAAATGGGTGACAGAACCAAGGATGTGAGACTATGTGACATATGATGGGTCGCCGAATCCCGAATCCACAAGGGGATGGGGAATATGCGATATCTTTGGAGGAAGAGTGGGCCTAAGGCCCAGGCCAACGTAGCGGTAGGATTAGTGCAGCTGTCTGAGCTTGTTTACAAACACAAGATCGGCCGAAGGAGGCACGGTGCTAGGCTGACATCTGCGATGGTGCGGCGGCGCCCGAGCGACGGAGTACCTTGGGGGTGTAGTACATCCATTCTTGTTCTTGACCAAACTTAGCCTTGTTGAATACTTGACGGACACGAGCCTTCAATGATTTTTGCTTGCATTTTTCATCAAACGCAACTTTGGAGATCGTCAGCGATTGATTGGAAAGTTTGAGAGTGAAGCGTTGTAGTACGGGTAATCCGGTGAAAGCAACAAACGCAGCGAGGTGGTGTTTTGACCACTTTATCAATTGAGACTTGATACGAGTCTCTTACTGCCAATCAGTTCATGGACAAGTGAATCAAAAGCTGTGGGGAGGGAGATAGTGAAGGATTGTTCCACGTGATCCTTGAAAATCGAACGATAATGCCGTCAAAAATTGACGTTGCTCGCCTCTAGCGATATACGGCGCAAAAGCACCGATACTGCGGACTCGGTAAAGGCCAATTGATCCTGAAATCGAACATAGCAGTATAAAGGAAATCTTGGTGCTGTAGCATTGTTGAAGAACGATATCGTATTACAGTTGGCAGTGCTGGCAGCGAAATTGGTAGTGTACGAGTCTCAAGTGATCGAGGAATTTCTTTATTACATGTCATATTGCTTGATGCATTACCAATTGGCCCAGTTCTTGAAGTTGTTAATCAAGTGATAACCTTGGGTGGAGTTCCATAAATCCAGCGACAATACAAAGTCCTCGGCCCATACCGTCCTTAGGTTTGGATTTAACCCCACTAACGTAGCCCAGCGTGTTTTTGCCGAAGAAAAACTTCATGACATAACTCGATACAGCATAATTTTTGCCATCTAATTAAGTGTTAATGGATTGGAGAGAATCATCCTTTCGGCCATATTGACAAAAGCAAATTGAATACAACAAGATAAGCGACCCCCAGAGAAACAATGATAAAGCAAAACAAACCAACAACGGCGTCCAAATCCAAACCAAACCAACAACGAAAACTATTCATGCAATGAGTCAAAGCAAACCAAACCAACAACGAATTTGGCAGGCTTGCATAGGCCACGAGGGGAGAACATTAACTGAAAATTGGTAGTGTTACAAGTAGGGAAGAATCGATTTATTTTGGCTCACGATACCATGTTGATATATATGAGTTACATTGAAACGAAAAGAAAAGAATGAAAAATTTGTGAGTGAATCTGATGATAGAATGGGGAAAGTGCTATATATAGGCATAAAGTAATCACAAAATCTAATCTTGTGAGATACACAAAATCCTAATGCCCGTGGGAATCTATAAAATCACAGTCTTTTGTCTAGCTAACAATTATATGGGCTAACGGATATAAATCATTACATTTTTTTTTAATATTAGGATCTTGAAAATTCCTAAATTTATAGATCTAACCTATATTTATAACAACACAAGTTTTGTATTTCTAGTTTAGCTTATATTATCATTAAATTAGAAATTATAGCTGAGTATTTGCACCACACGAGACCCATACTTTATGAAATTGTCTTCTAGACGCATTAAATTTAAACATAGCATATCACTTTTTATTTGATTCAACCTTATAATGATAGTAATCAACATACAATTGTTCTTAATACAATATGTGTGCAAGTTCATAAAAAGTTCTACTTGATGAGTACTCATCAATTTTTAAACGAAGGTATCGATTTGACTGAGTATGGAGTAAATCTTTAATAAAAAGAATCTGAATTTGTCAGGATCTTGAAGCAAATATCAAATCTTGCTTTAAAACAAACAAACAAACAAACAAAAAGAAGAAGAAGAAACATTATTTAAAATAATACATAATTAGTAGTTTTTTTTTTTTTTTTGGGGGGGGTGGGGAGAGTTGCTACAAACTCTGACTCCCAAACAATTTTCTTAGTTCTCTATTTCTCCGAGGTTTTATTCTAGATTTCTAGTACTACTCTTTTTCTCTCTCGCATGTATCAATGTTACTTTAAAAAAAAATCTTTAAAGCAATTCAAATTAAATGTTGATTATAAAATTAAACTTCAATTTAATTATTAAATATTTAAAAATATTTTTAATTTATTTCAATCATAATTTAATTTCCAATTTCATATAACTGACTATCTCAAATGTTTTTTTTGTTTTTTTAAATATTTAATGAGTTTTTTTTATATTTATGGTCAAATTACTAAATAATTTAGAGATTTACTTTCTGTCTCTCAATACCTAGAACACGGAAATGTTAATTTTTTTAGTTGCAATTTGTATGAGTTGAACGGAATTAGTAATTTTGATTCATATTTTATATTTATATTAAATTTATTAATATAATAATTTATTTAAAGTATAATTAAAGGGATTATGATTTAGATAAATTAAAAATTCACGCCTCTACAATCAGGAAATTGGTTAAACTATTTCTTATGAGAAATATATTTCTTAAAAATAAAGAAAAATTTCCTTAGAAATTAAAAAAAATAAATTATGCAAATGATATTATATATTAATTATATTTTTGCCGCTCTCCAATTCAATTAATTTTAACTAATTTCAATTGCCACTATTTATCTATATTATATATAAATACTTTTAGATCTGAAACCGAACACAGAGTTGCTAAATCAATGACGACTCAGTTTCAAAGGCCCCACATAGTGCGACCTGAAAACGACATTCTTTCAACTAACACAGCAATAATTCATCGATCATCCAAACCTTGACATTTGGTATGAAGAATCAATTTTATTTTCTTTTCATATATTAGAATTCTGCTGGCTGGACACAGAGTTGCTAATTTTTAAATTCTTTAATGAAAAAAAAAAAGTAAACCAGGGATTAGTTTCATTAATGATGGATCTGTACATGAGTCTTCACCATAGTTGCAAACTGAAATTGTAAACAAACAATCTTGATCTGTAGTTTCTGATGGAAGAGGAAAAAAAGTTCACAAATTTTGCAGTACAAAATGGATCAGCTGATATTTGTGAAGTTATAAAGAGTTATATACCATTCTTGAATGTGAGAAGACTATCAGAAAAGGCCACTTTGCACAAAATGTTCCCTCATTCTGCAGCTTATGATCCTTTTCAGGTATAAACTATTAGTTTCTTGACTGCAATTGCTGATCTGTATCCAGTATTAATTGATCGAAAATAGTTGAAGTATTTAGGCAGTTGAGCCAATGTGGCTACAACGACTTTTAGGTGAATGCCGATTTACTTTATTTAAAGTTTTAAAATTATGAGTTAAATGTCCCCATTATTTATTATTTTTTAAATGATATTTTCCTCAAACTTATACTTTGCATCGTAAGTATTCGTCCATACGAACCTAATACCAATGAGCTAGTACACATCTGTTGGAGTTTTAAGGTGTGAATGAGAAATGAAACGGTAGAAAAGGTATTTTGGATTGCGTAGTAACGCTGGAGTCCTTTCTTCGTTTCGCGCTTTTAGTTGTCTATGGGTTGGAGTGCTTTATACAAATTTTACCTTGATAACACTTATTTGCCGCTATTACAAAAATGTTTTTCCATTCTATATTCGGAAGGAACTAAAGAAGTAACCCAAATCTTTGGCAATAGTGAGAGGTTGTAATTAACAGAAGCAATACTAGCAACTTGTGAGGCTCAGAAATAGCACTATTTCTTCCTACTTTTCGATTTGTTAGCTTTTAACATGATTTAGATATTTCGTTTGTCGCATTTCTTGGGCCATTGAATATTAAAGTCTTCAATCACGGTATATTACATAGTTCGAATAACGTATACGTAAATAAGCTAACGTAGGTAAAATCGAACATGAATAAATTTATTTACGAGTAAGATGAGCTCTAATTCCGATATAGAAGGGGCATCATAATTACTGGGTCCATATGAACTTTTACTCATATGAACTTAGTGATTTTTTACTCATAAACTTATACTTTGCATGGTAAGTACTAGGTCCATATAGACTTCATACAAACAAGCTAAGCTAGGGGTTAGATGAACACCTAGATTGACAGAAATAATGGAGGTGTGGTCAGGTTCAGTGGGAATCCAGTGTGTAAGCTAGGAGTTCATGGAAATCAGTAGCTTTTGTTCATACCTGATATATGTATTAACATATCTATTAGATATTTATAATTAATTGATTGTAAACTCAATTATTATTGCATATTAACTTAGAGTCAGGTAGAAATCCATACTTCAAATCCTAAATCCGTCTCCGATCAGGTGCACCTCTTGCACAATGGGAAGTATTGAGGGCTGAGGCTAGTCTCCCCCCTCCCCTGGAGTTGAAAGGCAGTTCAGAGAACACGGGGAGAGATCTATATGTTTTTTTTCCTTTCAGTAACTGATATAAATAACTGTCAGTCTGTCATTTTATCCTCTTGACAGAAAAAAGGATTTTATCCTCTTGACAGAAAAAAGGATAAGGAAATGGCTCCCTTATGCTCATCTGTATATAAATATGATGATGAACTTTTTCAAGAAGAATATCTGTTATGTCAACTTTTAACACTGCTAAAAAGTATTATCAGGTGCAGTGATTGCAGTGATGGATAAGATTTTTATGGTGTCAAAGCTATAGCAAACTGTTTGATAACAGGCGCGGATCTAGTGAAGAAGCTGGGGCTTCAGCCGAGCTCAGTAGTTTCATGCAGACCCTGTATATGTGTTAAAAACTTGCTAAATAAGTACAAATAATAAGGAATTCAGACTATTAAGTTAGACAGGAAGGGATATAATTTGGAGTCTGAAACCATAGTTCAAATCATGGATTCGCCTCGGTTTTACTATTGCTGAATTCTTTGATAATCATTGAAAATTATTTTTTTGTGATTGTTAATTTGTTCGTAGTGCAAGGGATATTGTGGTGCCAGCTCGAGGCAAGGCGAAAATTGCCACTGACTTAAGCATAGACTTACCTCCAGGAACCTATGGTCGTGTCGGTAGGCTGCAGCATCTTATCTAAATGTACGTTTTTCTTTTACAATGACATAATCTGTCATTAAAGATTATGACTTTTTTTCATGTGTAGCTGGAAGATCAAGTGTGTCTTGGCATCATTCCATCGATGTCGGAGGTGGAGTGGTTGACTTAGACAAAAATCCCGTTTTCGTGATACTGTTCAACCATTCTGATGTTGATTTCGAGGTGAAAGTTGGCGATAACATAGCACAGCTAGTGTTGAGCTCCATGCTACCAGAGGTTGTTGGGGTTTATGAATAATTATAATGTAGCTGTTGAATTAGCCGTCAAGATTTGCTGAAGCAGCTTTATATTTGTGTCTGTAATGCTTGTTTGCTGTTTAACTTTCACTTTTCCAGATCCCAAGTCGAGTTACGTAGGTTGGAAATTGCTTTTGGCTCGAATTTATGTATACATATAAAGGGACCACACTCATTTTTGAGTCCTCTGACTCTACATTCTGGATGTGCCTATGTTCATGCTGTTGAATGTTGCAACAGTTGTCGTTGCAAATGTCTTTATGCCCCCAGCCTAATGTCTTTGTGTCTTTTAATCCCAGTAACTGTCATTTTATCTGTTCATGAGTGTTGACTATAAGAAATCGGAAAAGTGAAATGATTGAAACCATTCATCTCTTTGAGATTGTAGAAAAGAATGTACATTCTTCATTTACATCATGAAACAAGCCATTTCAGTAGTGACAGAGACTGGAGAATTCAGCCTAATATGTATGAACTTATCTTACGAATAGATATGCTAACAAGTAACAGTATATGCATGTTGAAGATACAAAAGCTTGGTGCTGATATGGTTAATCTCTTACCCTTGAGAGTGAAATTTATGGTCTAAATGGTGTTCGACATGTTGGACAAGTTGGTTTTTTGGCTAACCAAGGATCAAGACATTGAGCATGGAACACATGGCTACAATTGGAAAGCTTCTGCACAATTCTGCTTCACAGAGAGCTATCCAAACAAATGACACAATACATAGATAGATTTGCTTGTCCTTTGAGGTAGAAGCAACTGATTCCTTGCAACTCTTGGACAGATAATCCCGAGCCATAAGCATCCATACGAGAAGTCTCATCGTTGGAGTCTACTTGTTGATCGATCATATCAAGAACAAGGTAACAAATTACATTATATATCACGATAATCACGACAATGGCAATCCAAAAAAGAGGGGATGGGAATTCAGCTGCAGAGAAACTCATTTGCTTAGATAAGATTTACAGAAAGACTTTTTACATAGCAGAGATAATCATTGAGCTCCATACCCTTATAAGAAAATAATACTAATAAAAAAAGTCGTGGGCTCCATGCCATACCTTTAGGTGGTTGACTGTTGAGTAATATCAATGATGATAATGTTCACACCTGATTCACCGTCTGCACCTACTGCATTCACTCCCGGAAATTGAAACAGGAATTGTAACCTCGTGTTTATATGAAGGCAGTTGTTTATCGCTTAACTTACACACTCAAAAAGCGAATTTAAAATGGGTTCTATGCGGTTTAACCGGAAGTGACCGGAGGCAGAGCCCAGGGATTGACCTTTTATAGTTTCCTAAATTCTAGTTGAAAGTAATTGTGTACTCTTCATTTACATCATGAAACAGGGCAAGGGCATTCCAATAATGATAAAAGGCTGAAATTCAGCCTAATACAAGCGTAACAGTATATGGATGTTTTTTTAAATAAAATTATATTATGAAAGACTCTCAACGTCTCGCTAGGCTTTATGGCGGCCCGTGGTCACGGCCATATGAAGCAGCAGTTTCTTACTTTAAACGAAAATCGCGGACTAAAAGGTGTTCGACAAGTTGGACAAGTTGGTTTTTTGGCTAACCAAGGATCAATACATTGAGCATGGAACATATGGTTACAAGCTGAAACTTCTGCACAATTCTGCATCAACAGAACCATCCAAACAAATGGCACACGTGGAGTAATTCGCCTGTCCTTTGAGGTAGAAACAGCTGATTTCTTGCAACTCTTCGACAGATAAGCCTGAGCCACGAGCAGCATCCATTGAGAAGTCTCATCATTGGGATATACATTGTTGATCGGTAGATCGAGAACAAGGTAACAAATCAACATGTACACTATGATTATCGCGAAAATGGCAATCAAAGAAAGAGGGGGAGGAAATTCAGCTGCAGAAAAGCTCATATTGATTTGATAATAAAATCTTTAGAGGTTGCAAAGAAGATGAAGAAAAAATTTCCATATGCCATTGGCCTATAACTTGAATTTGACATGTTGTATGATTATCTCTTGCGTAGATCAATTATATTTGACTCAAAATTTTAATATTAGAAAAAATGAAAGAAGCTTGTGCTTTTCTTTTGATTGTTCTTGAATATAAGATTTGACTTTGCTCTCACATGTTTCTTCCTTCTAATGCACAAAATCTATTTCAAATATGTTATGAAACATTGAAACTTGCTTAACTCCTTACAGACAACGAAGCTCGACGGGAGGATTGTCACAAATAAGTATAAGGAGATGAAATTTAAATCGTTATTAGCCCCCAATGTAATGGGTAAATAATTAGCGTCGGTGGGCTACGCGTAAGAACGAGTCTATCTCATGTTATGGATCTTTGGGCTAAGGCAGCTCGAAAGATTGGCCCAAGATTATATAAATAGACGGGATATCATCATTCATCACCCCCAAACTCTCGAGACACTATGTCAGTGGATGTAAACAAGCCAGATTCGGGGCCTAGATATAGGAGGCTCAAGTCTATCTGAAGTATCATGGATTTTAGACCCAAGCTAGCTCGGAGATGATTGCCCCGAATCAGATAGCGGGCGAGAGTTCGTGCGTTAGTCGCGGCCTCGAGGTATTTATTAGATGTTGGATGTGTAAGCAATCTTTGAGGGAGCCGGCAGCTAGGAGGCAGTACATCTGAAGTGTTATGATCACTTGAGCTTAAAGCTAACTCAATAAAAATAAAAAAGATTGTCCGAGATCATATACGAAGATCACCAATCAATTCAATCATCGACATGGAATTTCATCAACCATCAACATATCTTGTGGAAAATTTGAGAGATAACTTGTGATGAATGACAAATAATATAATTTGACATTAAGCAAAGCTACCCAGCATATTTTAAAAAAATTAACCATCAAATTGATGTCTGCCTTAGAGATAATATATTCTTTTCCGGTTTGGATAGTTGGGGGTCAAGAGAGCATTTAAGTATATTGTCTTCTCGAATATCTTGTTTATTTCAAAGGTTTCTTTTTTTCTTTTGAGTTTAAATAATACAAAATGACTAGAGTAAATAATTTTTGCACGATCTTATTATTTTTATTTATTATTGCAGATAACGTAATGTATTTTTTTAAGATTTCAAGTTTACATTTTAAGGAGAGTTATATATTATTTGAATGATTGATTGTGTAAAAAATTGTGTAAACCACAATGTAAGAAGTTGTGACACATACACAGTGACAAAACGATGATGTGACTTGGCATTTCATTTTTTTGGAAATAAAAATTCACTTCTCGATAATTTTTATTTTCTGCTCAACTTTCATAATACATAAGTTTTAATGAATTTCTTGTTATAAAAAAATAATTTTGTGACTTTAGTATTATAAAGAGTAAGTTTAGTGATCATCGATGAAGTTAACTCAAAAATAAAATTTTGAAACTTGTGATATAAAGTAAACTATCAAAATTCTCGCAAAATAAAATGTTTAAAAGCAAATTATTTCTAAAAGTATAAAGATATCATTCTTTTTAATTAGCAAACTAAAAGAAAATATATCAATGAAATAGAACAGAAAGAATATAAATTTATTTGTTTTAAATCTTTATAATAATTAAAAACCATATTGTCAATTTGTCCATACAATTGAACTTTCTGCACAGTCGTGGATCGTTTAGTTAATTAGTTCAGTTAAAACTTTATTTAAGAGAGAAAAGAAATAGAATTTATTAAAACTTCCGTTACAGAATCGAGCAGGTCTCCTGGTGAAAGCCAGATATCCTAACCGCTGGACGATAACGGAGATTGTTGATTTAAGTATGACGTTTAAGTATTTGTTTAGTTTCATCAGTTTGGATTACATTGCTTTGTTCGCTTTTGAGGCGATTTGAATGAGCGTGAGCAGTTCGAGTCACTGTCACTTTTCGCTTGGATAAGATCACCCCTTGTCACTTACTTAAAGGGCGAAGTTGTCAAAGCAAGTCGAAGAACAAGTATTATAAAAGAGTAAAAGATCGATGACCATACATAAAATTACAAGTGTGGTGCACTTAAGCATACTTTTAAACATGTTGAGTGATAGTATAAATTAGGGCGGTGCAAGCGCGGTTAAATCGATAATTTGAGCCCAGAGTATTAAGTTATTGAATTAATGATTTGGGTTATTTGTTTAACGATTTAATTATCAATTCTTGTCGAGTTATTGGGTTGTGGTTAGTTATCGATTTGGCCACTTTTTAATGGGCAAGCCAGATAACCGGATACAAATTTATTAAGCTAATTTTAGCGCCCGATATATAAAGTATCGTGAAGATGAATTGGGCGTCGATGAAAAGTGAAGGGGATGTTCTTCACGATTTAAATTAAAGTTGATTCTTAGTTGAGCCCAGTTTTATGTTCTTAGTTGAAATTTAGTTAATATGTTATTTCTCTTTTCACCCATTATTTAAGTGAATATACTTATGACTTATAATTTTTTGTGTAGAGATCTTAATTGTGCTTGTCTTAAGCGAAATAACTATCCCAGCACATCGATTAACCGATTTAACGATTTAGCGTATGCATAAATCAATAGCGATAAAGCAATCTAACTTTCAAATCAATGAACCAATTAATATGCATCCGTAGTATAAATCAATTATTCTAACCCGAATCTTCACTAGCTACTATTTTCACCCTTAGTTTAAAAAATTATTAATTTTCTCTTTGTATATTATATAGTTGATATTTTCAGCAAGATATTTATGAATTTTTTTAAATTAGGATAAAAAAGTAGTAGTTTGTTGACATTTTCAGCGAAGTATAATTCCATAAATAAAATAACATATTCAATATATAAACCTTATCGAGAGGCGTATTTGGAAATTTTTTAATAGACCGGGCTCAAGTACAGCAGGAATATTGGAATTAGAAAAACTCATGCAGATGTTATGAGCACTCTAGAGATTTGCAAGAAGCAAAAAGCCCATTCAGTAGAAAAAAAATTGGTTGATAATTTGGCTCAGGGCTTCTCTCTCTTCACGTCCTCCTAACTCCATCTTGGCTTCCAGTTTAGAACAATCCTCTCTGCTTCGGCTTATACAGTATATGCAATTACGAGCTGCCTAATTTTCAGTTACTCCAATTCGCTACGTGCAAACTTTAGCTTATTGTGGAACACATTGATTATAGCGATTTCTTTTTTTTAAACTCTAAACCTAGGATTGCTTTGTATAGTTGTTCTTTTTTACATACAATTCAAGCTTTTGCGCACAATTTTCAGTTTGTTTCTTTGAGCATGCCGTTCTTGTTTGTTGTTGTGATTTTTTTAGGTCTGGTTTGATTTCTGATTGATTTGAAGATGTCACACGGGGGTGGTGGTGGTGGTGGTGCGGAGGCACATGCACGTTTCAAACAGTATGAGTATCGTGCCAATGCCGGTCTTGTTCTAACAACTGATTCGCGTCCACGAGATACACATAGACATGGTGAACCTGAGTCTCTGTTTGGAAAAATAGACCCTAGATCGTTTGGGGATCGTGTTTCCAAGGGTAGACCGTCTGAGCTAGATGAGAAAATTCAGAGGGCTAGGAAGAAGAAGAAGGAACGAGGAGCACTTGACTCCGAGTCAATAGGCAGAGCAAGAAGAGGAGAAAGATTCAGGAAGAAAGTGTCCTTACCACGGCAGAGGAAGGTGATTACCGGCCAAAAACTAAGGAAACTAGGGCTGCTTATGAGGCCATGCTTAATATGATTCAGCAGCAATTAGGTGGACAGCCCCTGAACATTGTGTGTGGGGCAGCTGATGAGATTTTGGCTTTGCTAAAGAATGATAACTTCAAACCCCGACAAGAAAAAGGAAATCGAGAAGTTGTTGAATCCCATATCCATCCAATTATTTGAGCTGGTGTCAATTGCTTAAACTCACCACTGATTATCAAGGCGAGGGTGATGTTGTAGTGACTGGTGCAGGCGATGGTGCTGAAGCTCTCAATGATGATGTTGGTGTAGCAGTTGAGTTTGAGAGAATGAAGAAGAAAGAAGCGAAAGAAAGTGACCTTGATGTGGTGCCAGAGGATGAAGAGGAGGATGATGTGCAAGCTAATGGTGTTGGCTTTATGCAGATGACGGTGGCATTGATGATGATGAGATGCAGGAACCTGATGAGGGAATGGCCTTGAATGAGCAGGATATAGATGCTTATTGGCTTCAAAGAAAGATATCTCAAGCTTATGAGCAGCAGATTGATCATAGCAGAGTCAAATGCTTGCTGAGGAGTTCTTAAATCCTCGCTGAAGGTATTGACCATGAAGTGGAAACCAAACTTCTGGTGCATCTGCAATTTGAAGTTCAGTCTCATAAAGTATCACTGCCGAAGCCGGCTAAGGTAGTGCGGTGTACCCGTCTTGCAAGGGCTGAAGACCAGAAAAGAGGAAGAAAATTGAAAGAAGAAATGTCGGTTTAGGACCAGACCATGCTGCAATATTAGAACAGTTGCATCCTACTAGAGCAACTGCAAAAGAGAGACAAAACTATTTGGAGAAAAGCATTGGGGAAGAAGCTAGGCGGCTTAAAGACGAGACTAGAGCAGACAGTGACGTGAAAAGGAAGGGACATGCTGATAGGGATCTTGATAATGGTTGGTCGATGGGTCAGCGTCAGTTGCTCAATCTTGACAGCCTTGCTGTTTGTCAGGCTGGTTTATTCAAGGCAAATGGAAAGGGTCAGCTTCCGGAGAGATCTTATAAGTCTCATATGAAGGGTTACGAGGAAGTTCATGTGCAAAGACTGATGCCAAAGCCATTAGCTCCTGGCGAAGCTCTTGAAGATCTCTTCCCTTCCAGAGTGGGCACAGCCAGCTTTCCAGTGGGATGGCCCCAGTTGAGCAGGAGTGCAGTAAAGTATATGAAACTGCCCTATTTTCCCCTGAAAAATATTCTACTGTATTGCTCCCACTGGAGCTGGAAAGACTAATGTAGCTATGCTCGCTGTACTTCAACAAATCGGATTGCACCGTAACGAAGATGGATCTTTCTATCATAACAATTATAAGATTGTCTATGTGGCGCCAATGAAAGCCCTAGTCGCTGAAGTAGTTGGCAATCTCTCCGGGCGTTTGGAACACTATGGCGTCAGTGTGAAAGAGTTGAGTGGAGATCAAACACTAACTCGTCAACAGATTGAAGAAACTCATATTATTGTGACAACCCCAGAGAAATGGGATATCATAACCAGACAATCAGGTGATCGCACCTATACACAGCTTGTTAAACTTCATATTATCCATTGATGAGATACATCTTCTGCATGACAACAGAGGTCCTGTTTTGGAAAGTATAATTGCAAGAACTATCAGACAAATTGAGACGGCGAAAGATCATATCTGACTGGTTGGATTATCAGCAACTCTTCCAAATTATGAGGATGTGGCTGTGTTTTTGAGTTGATCTGAAGAAAGGGCCTCTTCTATTTTGACAATAGTTACAGACCTGTCCCATTGGCTCAACAGTATATTGGAATCACTGTTAAAAGCCGTTGCATCAGGAGTAGGCAAAAGAAAAGCTTGTGTTAAGCATATCGCTTTTTTAGAATGATTTGATCCATCAATGGCAGCTATATGAGATAGCAAATCTTTTGCCTGCCCACAGATTTCTTGCAGCAGAGATTCCAGCTGATGAATGATGTTTGCTATGAAGGTAATTAGTGTAGCGGAAAGCATCAAGTGCTTATTTTTGTACACTCCAGGAAACCATTAAAACAGCTCGTCTGAGATTCTGCACTTGCTGACACACTTAGTAAGTTTTGAGAAAGAGGATAGTTTAGCTCGGAAATTCTCCAGTCTCAAACAGAGCTTGTCAGGAGTAATGATCTCAAAATCTTTTATCTTATGGTTTCGCAATTCATCATGCTGGGTTGGTTAGGACTGATCGTCCAACTTGTGGAGGAACTTTTTCTGATGGCCATGTGCAAGTGTTGGTTTCAACGTGGCCTTGGCCTGGGGTATCAATTTATGCTACTGTCATTATAAAAGGCACCCAGATATACAATCCTGAGAAAGGAGCCTGGACTGAACTCAGTCCCCTTGATGTTATGCAGATGCTTGGCCGTGCTGGAAGGCCTCAGTATGACACTTATGGTGAAGGAATCATTATAACTGGACAGAGTGAGCTGAAATATTATCTTTCTTTAATGAATCAGCAACTTCCTGTTGAGAGTCAGTTTATATCTAAGTTGGCTGATCAGTTGAATGCAGAGGTTGTCCTTGGGGCCCGGTGCAGAGTACCATAGAGGCTTACAAGTGACTCCTCTATACTTACCTCTATGTTCGGATGGTGCGAAATCCCACTCTTTATGGTCTTGCTGCTGATGCTCTTAAAAGTGACTATACTCTGGAGGAAAGGCGTGCAAACTTGGTAAGCATCTTATATTCCACTACCTGTTGAAATTTTTTGCTCATACTATGCGTGTTTAAAATCCTTAGTTGTCACAAATGTTGAGGAACAAGTAATGCCTGTGTGAGGAGACAGCTGCACATGAACATGGCATATGGCAGTTTGCACTTTGTGGCATGTTAGAACTGCCTAGATCATTAAGCCTCTGTGTGTCCTTGTTGGAGATATGATGTGAGCTAAAACCCATTGTGTGCACATGCTGCATATTAATGCAAAACTTCACTGAAGCATAGCTGAGACCTCTTTTGACATTATAGTAATAATTCATAGTACCAACAATTAATGGATCTGCAAATTTTTCTGTCATTATAAGCATTTGTCTGTTTTGTGGTTTCTTTTTCCAGATAAGTATGTGTAGATTTAAAATTGAACTCTTTTGTCATTGTTGGGCCATGGAGAATCAAAGGTTTCCAGTGTTTTGAAAGGCATACTTGTTTTTGAGGTTCATTCTGCAGCTACATTACTGGACAAAAACAACCTGGTTAAGTATGACAGAAAAAGTGGATATTTCAGGTGACCGACTTAGCTCGTATTGCTAGCTATTACTATATAACTCATGGGACGATTTCCACATTCAATGAGCACTCGAAGCCGACAATGGGTGATATTAAGCTGTGTAGGCTCTTCTCTCTCAGTGAGGTTCAAATATGCGGTAAGGCAAGATGAGAAGATGGAATTGCTTAAGCTTTTGGATCGTGTTCCCATTCCTGTCAAAGAGAATCTTGAGGAGCCCAGTGCCAAGATCAATGTTCTACTGCAGGCATATATTTCACAGCTGAAGCTTGAAGGGTTGTCTTTGTCATCGGACATGGTTTATGTAACTCAGGTTTGTTTGGCACATATGTGAACATTTTCTGGTTGCTTCTTTGTTTCTTTTTTGTTTCTTTGGTGCAGACTACCGGTGTAACTTGAGCCCATCTTTTTTTTTTTTTTAAATTTTGATTTTCTTTGCAGAGTGCTGCAGTCTGATGCGAAACCCCTTTTTGAGATGGTTCCTTTTTGAGATGGTTCTGAAAAAAGGATGGGCTTTATTAGCTGAGAAGGCTTTGAAATGGTGCAAGATGATAAGTAGGAGGATGTGGAGTGTGCAGACACCACTTCGCCAATTCAACGGCATCCCAAATGAAATTTTGATGAAATTGGAGAAGAAAGATATGGCTTGGGAGCGGTATTATGATCTTTCATCACAAGAGTTGGGGGAACTTATCCGTTTTCCAAAAATGGGAAGAACACTTCACAAGCTTATTCATCAGTTTTCAAAGCTCAACCTTGCAGCACATGTTCAGCCAATTACCCGCTCGGTTCTGAGGGTAGAATTGACTATAACACCAGATTTCCAGTGGGAGGACAAGGTCCATGGTTATGTGGAACCTTTCTGGATTATTGTGGAAAATAATGATGGGGACTATATTCTTCATCATGAATACTTCATGCTGAAGAAGCAGTACATTGATGAGGACCATACTTTGAACTTCACAGTCCCAATTTATGAACCATTGCCTCCTCAATACTTCATCCATGTTGTGTCTGACAGATGGCTAGGTTCCCAAACTGTTTTACCAGTTTCTTTCCGGCACCTGATTTTACCAGAGAAGTATCCTCCTCCCACGGAGTTACTAGACTTGCAACCTCTGCCAGTTACTGCATTGAGGAATTCAGCCTATGAAGCACTTTATCAAGATTTTAAGCATTTCAATCCAGTTCAGACTCAGGTTTTTACGGTCTTGTACAACTCAGATGACAACGTCTTGGTCGCAGCTCCAACTGGTAGTGGGAAGACCATTTGTGCTGAATTTGCAATATTGAGGAATCATCAGAAAAGTCCTGGTAGCATCTTAGGTGCTTCAGCCGTATTGAGGAGTCATCAGAAAGGATCTGGTAGTATCTTACGTGCAGTGTATATAGCTCCCCTTGAGGCCCTTGATTGGAAGAAGAAATTCGGAGATTCTCTTGGAATGAGAGTGGTCGAATTAACTGGGGAAACAGCAACTGATTTGGAACTGTTAGAGAAGGGTCAGTTAATTATAAGCACGCCTGAAAAATGGGATGCTTTATCTCGTCGCTGGAAACAGCGAAAGCATGTTCAGGAAGTAAGTCTTTTTATCTTCGACGAACTGCACCTGATTGGTGGCCAAGGCGGACCTGTTTTGGAGGTGATTGTTTCTGGGATGCGATATATCTCAAGCCAGGTCGAGAACAGTATTCGAGTTGTTGCTTTGTCAACTTCTCTGGCTAATGCCAAGGATTTGGGGGAATGGATTGGGGCTACGGCTCATGGTCTTTTCAACTTTCCTCCGGGTGTAAGGCCCGTGCCACTGGAAATACATATTCAGGGTGTTGATATTGCAAACTTTGAGGCTAGGATGCAATCCATGACAAAACCCACGTATACAACAATAGTACTACATGCAAGGATGGGAAAACCAGCAATAGTGTATGTCCCCACGAGGAAGCATGCATCCCTCACTGCAGTGGATCTGATGACTTACTCAGACATGGACAGTGAAGACACACCCGTGTTTTTGCTGCAGTCTGTAACGGAGCTAGAGCCTTTTGTGGAGAGGATCAATGAGCCCATGCTAAAAGAGACACTCAAATATGGTGTCGGCTACTTGCACGAAGGCTTGTCTGGCACAGATCAGGATATAGTGAAGACATTGTTTGAAACTGGATGGATTCAAGTATGTGTAATGAGCAGCACAATGTGTTGGGGAGTGCCCCTCTCTGCCCATCTGGTAGTGGTTATGGGAACTCAGTACTATGATGGTAGGGAAAATGCGCACGGTGATTATCCAGTGAGTGATTTGTTGCAGATGGTGGGTCATGCCAGTCGACCTCTTGTAGATAGCTCGGGAAGTGTGTCATCCTCTGCCATGCACCACGCAAGGACTACTACAAGAAGTTCTTATACGAAGCATTCCCAGTGGAGAGCCATTTGCAACACTATCTCCACGACAATTTCAATGCTGAGGTGGTGGTTTGTGTTATTCAGAATAAACAGGATGCTGTAGATTACCTTACATGGACATTCATGTACAGAAGGCTAACTCAGAATCCAAATTACTATAATTTGCAGGGTATTAGTCAAAGACATCTTTCGGATCATCTCTCGGAGCTGGTGGAGAATACTCTCGGTGACTTGGAGTCGAGCAAATGTATTACTGTGGAAGATGACTTTTTGCTTTCGCCCCTGAATCTTGGCATAATCGCATCATATTATTACATCAGTTACACTACAATAGAATGTTTTAGCTCCTCTTTGACCTCCAAAACGAAGTTGAAGGGCGTGCTTGAAATTTTGGCTTCAGCATCGGAGTATGAACAGCTTCCGATAAGACCTGGCGAAGAGGAGTTGATACGAAGATTAATTAATCATCAGTGCTTCTCTTTTGAGAATCCCAAATATGTAGACCCTCATGTCAAGGCTAATGCTCTGTTGCAAGCTCACTTCTCCAGGCAAATGCTGCGCGGGAATCTAGCTTCTGACCAACAAGAGGTACTTCTTTCTGCTAATAGGCTGGTCCAAGCAATGGTTGATGTAATATCCAGTAATGGATGGCTGAATCTGGCACTTCTAGCAATGGAAGTGAGCCAGATGATCACTCAGGGAATGTGGAAGTGTGACTCTTGGCTTCTCCAACTTCCACACTTCACAAAGGAATTGGCTAAGAAGTGCCAAGAGAATCAAGGAAAGAGTATAGAGACTGTGTTTGATTTAGTGTATATGGGGGATAACGAGAGGCATGAGCTCTTGCAGATGTCAGAGCCACAACTTATGGATATTGCCCATTTCTGTAACCGGTTTCCAAAGGTTGATTTGACATATGATTTACTGGACGGTGGTAATGTGAGAGCAGGAGATGATGTCAGTTTACAGGTGACTCTTGAGCGAGATCTTGAGGGTGGAATAGAGAGTGGACCTGTATTTGCACCTAGCTATCCCAAAGCCAAGGAAGAAGGATGGTGGCTTGTTGTCGGCGATACTAAGAGCAACCAATTATTAGCTATTAAGAGGGTTACTCTTCAAAGGAAGTCAAAGATCAAGCTTGATTTTGCTGCCCCTGCAGAAGCTGGAACGAGGACGTACACACTCTATTTCATGTGTGATTCTTATCTAGGTTGTGATCAGGAATTTGCTTCCGCACTTGATGTAAAAGAGGCAATGGTTGAGAATGACAGTTGAAGGGAGTGGTTTAGCTTTACTCTTCGGTAGCTTGCTCTAGCTGCTTTCGTCTTATAGACTATCCACTGATACTAAATGCTATTCTTTATCCCACTTTAATTCTGTCCTGGAGGACGTACACACTCTAGTGTTTTCTTTTCGTGGTAATATGCATTTTATTTATAGCTTTAAGAATTGCAATGTGAAATATTGCTGGCAAGGGGGAGGCAACTAGCAAGTCCTTGTTTATTTGGGATTATTGGTGATCACTTGCTTTGTATCCTATTGTTTCCTGCCTTTTCTTTTTGGGGAAGTTTCCAAATCTAGCTTTATTCCATTTTTCTATACTTCGCTCCATTAATCAAGGCCCATTTTCATAACTACCTAATTTGCAAGAGTTAATTATGTAAAATTCCACCAAATTAATATCACAAACTGAGGCTTTTGTCCACCAAAGGTTGTAGAAAAGAAGCCATGTCTGGAGTACCTCAAGTACATTGTCTGCATTTTGATCTTCTTCTGTTACTGTAGTAGCAATGATGTGAAAAGTTGTCTTTTGATTGTTGGTGTTATTACCTCATAGTTCATTGATATATACAATTAGTCCCTAGACTAACTTTTTTGTTTGCAGTGTATTCCTATCTGTGAGAGTTATAAATCTTCTCAATTTCAAGATTCTTTTTGTAAATATTGAGTGATCCGTCATATTGGAGGAAGGTCAAAAAAGGAGTTCAACCATTCCCCAAGTATGGAGTCAATGACTTTGAAGGGCCATTATCGAGTCACGCGATTCAGTTAACAGTAAATTAAGTTATTGCACAGATGATGAGCTTCAAATGGTATTGCTAATTAATGTTAAATAGATTGCTGTCACTCACGTCCAGGACACCGAATTTTTAAATTTTTGTATGGTACAAGTGCAATATATTTTTGATTTTGTATAGTTAAATATATTCTCTGTTGCATGGCTTCCTGATTTAATTTTCAATGTGACATGCAGCTGGTGCGTGATCATTTTAAGAATGATCAGAAAGCCAAAAGACCTTATGAAAAGGGTTAAGGTATGCATTCTTGAATCGCCTAAATCTGAGTTGGTTAAAATGTCTCGTTGGTGTTTAAGCAGACGTACTTTGTCACTTGAAGTTGGGGTATACTGAATTTTTTTTACGAAGGGAAATATATGTTCCTGATTCTACCTTGTCTAGAAAGGTCTGTTAGTTTGTTTAAGTCCTATTTATCAGAATATAGATTGCTGGGGTAATATTTTTGAATGATAGTTTGTTTAAGTTCCTTGAGCCGAGGGTCTATTGGAAACAACCTCTCAGGTAGGGGATGGGTAAGGTCTGCGTACACTCTACCCTCCCCACACCCCCTTTTTTTTGGGACTACATTGGGTATGTTGTTGTTGATAGTTTGTTTAAGTTTAGGATGTTTTAGGAATAATTCTACTTAACACACTTGCAGTTGTGTTGGGTTACAATGACCCCTGGAGATCATGCTTAATCCCCCTTTAACCTGGACTAAGCCGTGCTGGAAATGAAATATTTTTCTTCTTTATTACATGAAGTTGAGCTTGAAACAAAATTATGGTGCTCTTGTTTCTTATGTCTCAGTTTCCTCCGTGTATCCTCAAACGAACCTCCACCCTCATCTATAAGCAACTAATTACCATGCATGTATCATCGATTAAATATATATGAATGTTAAATGAAGACTAACGTAACAAGAACATCCAGTTATGTGTAGACCAGTAACTGCATGCAGGTCCATGTTGTGCAAGTATTGGCCAGATATATGCGAAGAAGATTCATGCATTAGCCAAAATAAGGTCCTTTTTATTATGTATTGTGTTGGTAAATTGTATATGAAGTACAATCTGGTGCCATTTAAGTGATCCAGATTGTAGTATTAAGTAGAAAAAAATCCTTTAGTTTACATCCTTCTAAAGTAAATTTTGTTGCCATATGATATTTCTTGGCACTGTATTTGACAATTCCAACCAAAGTGACTTTTTGTGTGATAGTTGGGTAAACTTTAGTGACTTTCAAGTTATAACCAATACTTATTAGATGACCTTCAATGAAATTAACCCTATCAAACTTGTATGACCAAAAACAATTGCTTGTTTCTTGCTTTGGGAAAAGATCAAAGTGGCAAAGAGTAAGTTGCAGAGCCATGTCTATTTGCAACAAGCTTACAGATTGGTAAATGCCCTTTTNGTTCATATGGTGTCTAGTACCCACTTTGAGCCCTAACTAATATGAATTTGCATGGGAAAGTCCCACTTTGGTGATAAGGCGCTCCTTACCAAATGCTACTCTATTTACTAGGCTTGAACCCGACACCTCTAGTTATAGTTGGAGTGGAGCAGCTACAACCACCAATGATGTAGATACCCTTAGTAGTAACTTGTAAACTGGTAAGCCACCTTATCTCCTCGAAAGTAATTGTTTTACTTTGACTACCTCAGGACCTTCGGGGATTCTTTGGTTGGTGAGATAAGGATAATAAATCTCGGGATATCCCTTGACCTCCAAAAGGAAGATATTAGCCTATGACTTGGATTTTGTTGCCAAAAAGTACAAATCATACAACTCACTAAACAACAAACCATACGAGGTGGCTAAACATCACAGTTTCCTTGACATATAAGGAATCAAATAAATTCCTTAAACATGTAATAGAATCTGTATTTTGCGTGATCATTTTATTCACGCAAAATTTACACCATCCACTTCACAATTTAACAAGAACAAGAGGAAAACATTCCCACCAATAAAGCTATCCCACATGACATTACAAATTGCCTCTGCTCTCAAGTACTTCCCCCTTGGATAACTGCAGCCATTATAACCTAAAAATATTGCATTTTCCATTCATCGGGTACAAAATCTATGCAAAAATAGAAATTCTGAAATCTAGTAACAGAAGACAACTGAGCAGCTTACTAGGATTTGTTGATGAGAAGGGATGCTGCCTGTGAGAACTCACAGTTGAAAGGATTCTCTACTGAATTTTGGTAAAGAGATTCATCGCATATGCAGCATGGGGTACCACAGTATTTGGCTCAAAACAAGCATCCCCAGGTTGATGTTTGCTTGCAATTGAGCACCTGCATTGGGCACACCCAAAACACTTTTCTCCGTCTTTGGTGACGAGGGACTCACTGTTGGTTTTGGCGTTGGAACCAGCGAGGGAATCACTGGAGTTTCTGGTGTTGAAACTGACGGGGGAGTCACCGGAGTTTTCGGGTTTTGATCTGGTGAGGGGGTCACTGGAGCTTTTGGCGCTGGATCTGGCGAGGGAGTCACTGGAGCATTTGGCGATGCATCCGGCGAGGGAGTCACCGGAGTTTTTGGTGTTGGAACCTTTGGAAAAAAAAAACCTCATCTCAGACCTTACAATCACAAAATTTACAAGAAATAATAACAGTTACGCCTCAATTGAAAACAAGTTGGGGTAGCTACATAAATCTTCACTATCCATGTCGCTCTATATAGTTCATCATAGTCCAATAATATATAAAATAAAATAAAATAAAATTACTAGAAGTTCTTGATATCTTCTATTGACATGACGACTGAGAGACTCCTAGAAAACATTGGACCTAGAATAACGTACTAACATGAAACTTAATCCATAACATGGCTTATTAAGATCTTTAATGTTCCACCATACTGTATCTTTTGCTAGGTTTGTATAGATTCCATGAGATTGTAAGTCTTTCTAAACACCTAAATTTCATGTGATTTTAGGTCTACCTAGTCTGCGTTTAACTTCACTAATGCATATTTTACAAGAATATTGAAAAACGAGATAATTGATTTCTTCTAGTGATTTTTTTTTTACCTGGCCGTTAGCTTTAGAAAGTCCAATATCATAACTCATGGTTAAATCAGGCTTGAAAAGTCCAAAGGATCTCTCAGAAGTTGGTCCTGGTTTCAGATCCTCATCATACATGGCAAAGAGATAGGTATCTACTGATCTGCCAGGCATCAAAGGAGTACCAACCATTGACCTCAAGTGAGAAATCAAATTGCCATTATAAGCCTTTGCATTCTCAATACTTGGCCCAACTTCATTGCTGTCTCCCTTATAAGGCCACCCTGTTTCAGCAATTACAATCTCTACTTCCTTGAATCCCAGAGCGTTAAGCGCTGCTCTTATTGCATCCACCTGCATACATCCAACTTCATTAGGAAAAATGCCTACAAAATACCCCCTACATGTAGAGATGAATGACATGACTCGAATTCCAAGAATTTAAGAAATCAACATTTTGAGTTTATCTTAGAAACTCATTCATTAAATCTTTGAAAGTAAACTTTCTATCTTCAAACATCGTGTAAAGTTTACTAGAAATTAGATCAATTAATCAACTATTTTCCAATCCTAAACTAGTTATATGAATAATTTATATCCATTCTACTCTATTGGATGATCTACTTCATTCTAATACTAAATAAGTTGTCTGTAAGATAAATTAGGAGTTCTCTGAAATCATGTTATCTAAATCAAACACTTATTCTTACACTAACAAGTTACTAACTAAACTAAAGAGAATTCTATAAAATAACTGATCTAATGTAAGTGTAACAACAAGAAGTGAACTTTTCAGGATACACTAGTTGGTATCATTTATATACATCATTTTCATTCATTATGTTATATTCTTATCTGAGCCGAGGGTCTATCGGAAACAGTCTCTCTGCCTTCCAAGGAAGGGGTAAGGTTTGAGGTTTACTCTTGCCATGTTGTTGTATGTTTTATTCTTATCCAAGTTCACATAGATTCCTAGCACTTGTAAGTCTTTCTTTAAAAAAACGTACATGTTTATCTCAGTTATCTTTATAAAAAAAAAATCAAATATTGCGTTTGTGGTTATGTTGATGTACAACGAGTAAACATATCAAACCTGATATAGTAACATGAAATTTGTGAAATAGCTTGCTAATAATCAGTTAAACTGCAACATGAAATTAGCGTAATAACTTGCTAATAATCAGTTAAATTGCAACAATAACAAACACTGTAGGCAGATCTTACCTTCCCTATCTTGAGAGGGTAGGGAGACTGTTTTCGATATACTCTCGGCTAATCAATTATATTGCATAGTATAATTTTTTTTTACCTGAGCATCGAACATGTTGGTGTACTTAATCTTGGTACCAGCATCAAATCTTCCAGAATTAGGTTGAAACAAGCAAAAAGCCAAGGTATCAGGTCTAGGATCACTCTGATAAGCGAAAAATGGATATGGATTAATGGCGAAAGGAGAACCGGTAGCTTTATTGAACTCCAACAATCCTTTCAACAAATCACCAATATTCGGGTCGAAACTTCCAGAAGACGGCGGATCCGATTGCTTCAACACAGCCATAGAATGAACAGTAGAGACCTTAATTTTCCCTTCAATTGAAGCAACATTTAGGGCATTTTGTAAATTTCGCATCGCCGGCAGCAAATTCGTCATCAGATTCTGGTCGTTTGACGACATAACCTCATTTCCGACGTTGATTACGATGATTTTACTCGCCGGATAAAATGGAAATACATTTGAACTTAGCCATCCTTTGGCGAAGTTCGGGTCCGAGGCCATCGCCGGAATATCACCGTTGGCCACTCCGATCATGATTCCGATGCCGGTATTTGCTAAAGCTTTGATGATTACCGGGTCGGATCCGTATAACCGGACTTTCTGAATTGAAGTGGATTGTAATAACTTGGCTGTTGCTTCCGGCGCCGGGAGATTATCCGCAACTTGGCCATAATTAATACCGATAAATGACTGCGACTCTGCAAAATTAGCATATAATTCAGTTAACAAACTTGAAAAAAAAAACCTTATATATTAAGCAGTTACGGAGCCAGAAATTTTTGCACATTACCATTAAACTTGAACTGAAAAATTCAATTAACCTCTCTAACAAATTATAGACGAACTACTTCATATTGAAGGACAGGGATGAATATAGACGAATCATATATAACTAACTCTAACAAATTTAAGATAAATACATGTAATTCAGTTGATTTATAGCAACACAAAGGCATATTTAAAGAGTAAGAGAGCTTACTTGCGACGTGTACAAGATGAAAGAGACAGAGAAGGAAGAAGGAAGAAATGTGAAGTATATTAGCCATGGATGAGGATCCTTTGCTTTGAATTTCTGTACCTTTTTTTTTGCAGGAAAATTGTTGATGGAGAAGAAGTAGAAATAGAGTTAGCTTTTGGGAGTACAGAAACAGAGCATAAGAAAAAAGAAGCTTCGAAGTGTTTGATTCTTCTACCGTTAGAGAGAAACAAGTTTGAAATTCTACATTTTATAGAGGAAACCGTTCCTGCTCAATAATTGAGTCATAAATTCTGTGGGAATCAATAAAGATTTTAAATTAAAGGGTCCCCAAAAATGTACCCACTGTTTCCTTCTGGACTAGCACCAGTAGCATTACTCTTATAATTTCTTATCTTGGACTATTTATTATTTGTTACATTTCAATTATCATATTATTTGGTGTTAGATGTTGTTCAGAATAATTCATCATTCTTTCTATAGTATTTTGTCATAATAACTTCACTTTCATTATTTTTTCTTACGTACTATTTTGGACTGTTTTTTTTTTAGCCAAGAGTCAGAGCCGAATTTAGTAAGGCCCGAGGAATGTCATGTGACACTGCTTCGTTGAAATTTTTTACTAAATATGTATGTATAATTAAAATGCAAAAACAAACATAGAAAATATATTGTATAAAGTGACACTCCTAAACATATATAGTTGTGTAGCTCAGTTGGTTAGGTGCTTTAAATTCTCCATCAAGGTTGTGAGTTTTAATATCCATATTTTTATTTTATTTCTCTTTTTAAAAAGTGACACTGCTAATTAAAAATCCTGCTTACGCCACTGCCAAGAGTCTATCAGAAACAGTTTTTCGACATTCAAGGCAGAAGGCGTAAGGTCAGCATGCACACTATCCTCCCCAACCCGCTTTGTAGATTACACTAGGTATTATATTGTTGGTGTTGTTATTTTTTAATTATCGGGCCAAAGTGCTGCTTTCACAAGTTATTGTTGCCTCCCATTAACACAAGTACAAGATAACTCCATTAAACCGTATACTTGAACATATGAGAAGAAATTAGCCGTCTAGTATTTTTGCCTTTGATGAAATTTGAATTTGATATCGACCTATTTTATTAATCATGAAGCCACACTTTTAGATACTAATCTAAAGGATGTGTTTTTGCAGTTGATGAACTGAAATAAAAATTTAAAATTAATGTTCAAATTGCAGTTATTCAATATATGTGATGATGAAAGATAAAATATAAATTGTAGAATAATTGAGGTGCACAATTAATAATAATTTAGGTAGATAGAGGCAAATAGTACCCTTTAATAATTTTTTCATATCAACCTAAAATTTTTTAAATAGAATTACTCGATACATAGTCTAATAAAATATAGTAAATACATAACAAAAGAGTTGCGTGAGCGCAAGACGAAAGGAAATAAGGCATTTGCCTATACATTCGATCTAATTAATGTGCTTAACTTATATTATCTCATGCTTGGGCAAAACACATTAATTTAAGGCTCGTTATCAATCCAATTGAAATTTCTCCACTTCAATAATACTCTAGGAAAAAAGTGATTACTTTTCTTTTTTAAACAAGAAAAATGTGGTTACTTTTTCAATCACTCTAAAAGCAGAAGATAGGTTTGGGTCAATTATCCACCACAAAAGGGTAAGTAAACATGCTCATCACTCTCATATCAAGGACAAAGTCTCCAATTAATACATATTATCACGTCAATTTTGTTACTAACCACCATCATCTAATATATTCAGTGTAATCACATAAGTAGGGTTTAAAGAGGATAAAATGTATGCAGCCTTATCTTCTATTTTTATGGGGTAGAGAAGTTGGTTCTGATTGATTCTCGACAACTTTCATCCTTTATCAGGATTTGAGACCGACAATGTGAGCGAGCACACACAGACAGAGTTCAATTTTATCACTGACCATGTTATTAATAATATAATTTGATGTAAAGATCAGGTATGAGTGAATTATTCCGACCCGTCTTTGAGGGAAGGGGAAAAGATGATCATTAATTATATAATTCTTTAGGATATTTGAAAATCTAACTAAGTGCTTTGAATAGCTTATCCTTCTATGCTAAGGAATCACTTTTGCATCTTTAATTTGAATGTGACAACCAAGTCCCTACACTCTATTTTATTTTCCTAAATGCAAGTAAAAGATAAATTAAAGAGAAGCTTTAGAATTTGTGTTTGTGGACAGAAGACACCCTACACAAAACAATAAAGTAAACTTCCCACTTTAGGAATTATTAGGACAAATGCATTTATAAAGTAAAAGTAAAATTCAACTTTAGGAAGGAGGGGAGGATGGTATAATTTGTTGACAAGTAATCTCTTAACAATAAGAGAAAGTAAAAGGTCAAGATTCAAATACTCTTTGCTAAGCTTTCTAAGTTTCAATTATTCTTTTAAGGTGATTGAGTTGGACCTTTCCTATAGAATATCCATTAACTTAACTATGTGGAGAAAGAACAGTGAAAAAAATTAATGATTTAACTTGAATATGTACATTTTTTTTGTTTTGTAAAGTTTGAAACTAAACGGATGAATAAGGGTCGTGATTAAATAATAAGTACTCATTTATTTTAATTAAGATTTGAAGTTTCAGCTATGAGTATGGAATCTACTTTGTTAGAAATTATTTTATTTTTACCGTGAGACTTTCTGACGAATCCCAATATTTATATCAGACAACGAGCGAAAAATTCATAAATAGTTTGAAACTAATGGAAGGATCATTGAAGTTCTGGCAGAGGCCTAATAATTTGTTGATTAACAGTTGTGTCCTCACCAAAAAGCTTAAAGTAAAAGTTACAACATTCAAATATTATATATAGTCATTCCTAAGCTTTCTACCTTTTAGACAAGGTAAGCATTTTATGCATTAACTTAACTAAGTAGAGAAAGAAAAGTGAAAGTTGATTTAAATCGACCATGTTCCTAATCAGGGAGGAAGATAGGCACTATTTCCGAGATTTTTTCCACCGCAAATTAATAGAAAATTTATGTAATAAGATATAATTTTTTCACTCATTTCCCACCGAACTTGTTCACTAGGAAAATGCATGGTGGGAAACAGTTTCTCACTAAAATAGTGAGAAATTTCATTTTTTTCCATGTGAAAACACTTCCCATCGATAATCAGTGGGAATAGTCACTTAACATTTTTTAGTAGAAAATCAGTAGGAAAATAATAATTTTTTAATAGTGAAAGGACGTAAATTTTTTTTTTCAACTCTCTTTTTATAAAAATTAAACTATAT
>JACEIK010005531.1:68736-108395 GCA_018107945.1 Datura stramonium | reverse complement strand
ATGTATGTATTCAGATGTTAAGATTTGTTTAGACTTCTGCTATGTTATTTATGATGATCTTCCGCTTATCTATGATTGAGTTAGATGTATGTTCAGGCCATGGGTCGACTTGGGGCCTCTTGAGGTCTCTTGTCCTATGTCTTGATCTAAGTCTATGTTCGGGTCGTGAAATCTTCAACAATTACGCATGGAAAACTGGATCACTGATGCCAAGTTTACGAGCAACTCCAACTCATACTCCATATTGCTAACACGCCTCAGAATCTTGTAAGGACCAACATATTAGGGACTGGGCTTTCCTTTCTTGCCAAATCTCACTCTCTTTATGGGTGACACCTTTAGAAACACCCAATCATCAACACAAAACTCAAGCTCACTCCTTCTCACATCTGCATAGGATTTAAACTGGAGCATTGATGCCAAGTTTACGAGCAACTCCAACTCATACTCCATATTGCTAACATGCCTCAGAATCTTGTAAGGATCAACATATTAGGGATTGAGCTTTCCTTTCTTGCCAAATCTCACTCTCTTTATGGGTGACACCTTTAGAAACACCCAATCATCAACACAAAACTCAAGCTCACCTCTCACATCTGCATAGGATTTCTGATGACTTTGAGTTGCCACCATTCTCTATTAAGATGAACTTTCTCCAGCATCTATGAACTCGAATCTGGTCTTTATCAATGTAGCCTCACCTACATCAAACCGCCATAGGTGATCTACACCGCCATAAATAACTCAAATGGAGCCATTTAAATGCTGGAGTGGTAAATTTTATTATTAGCAAACTCAATTAGAGACAAGGATCATCCCAAACTCCTTGAAATCATGCAAGCTCTCAACATGTCCTAAAGTCTAAATGGTCCGCTCGTCTAGTCATCTCTGCTTGTGGTGAAAGTTGTGCTAAGCTTCACTGAGTACTAAGACCCTTCTCAAATGACTTTTCAAAATCGTGAGGTGAACTCGAAAATTCCTATCTAAAGTGATGGATAATGGGACCCCATACAACTCCGATCAATTCAAGATATAGTTTGTAATCCTCGGCCGCATCCGTAGTCTTAACCGGTAGGAAATGTGCAACACTTAGTCATCCATCCATAATCACCCATATAGAATTATGCTATCGGTGCGTTTGAACTAAACTTATGATTAAGTCCATATTTATCTCTTGTAACTTTCAACTAGGAATACTAAATATCCTCGTAGCATACCTCCTCTTCTATGATGCTTAACCTTCACTTGTCACAATTTGACACAGCCACAAATTCTACGATGTCCTTTTTTATGAAATTCCACCAATAGACTCCTGTAGATATCATGGTATATCTTGGTGGCACGTGATGGATAGAATACCGACAACTATGAGCCTCTCCAACATCCTCTCTCAAGTCATCCACATCCGGGAATACATAGTCGGCCCTAATATCGGAGTACACTATCTCCCCATATGGAGAAAACCTCCACCTTTGATTTCGGATCGCCTCCTTTAACGTGTCCAAGATAGGGATCCTCATTTTTCCCTGCCTTACCCTGACGCCAATGAAGACGACTACTCAACCACAACACCACCATCTCACTAACCGCAAGGTGAACCCTCAAGCGTGCAAGCCTATAGACATCTTTCACCAATTCTTTCCTTCTATCCTTGACATGAGACACACTCCCCATGGACAACCCGCTAAGTGCATCCGCCACCACATTGACCTTGATTGGAGGATAAAAACACTAATATCATAGTCCTTGAGAAGCTCTGCACATCTCTCCGCCACAAACTCAAGTCCTTCCGAGTGGGGACATCAAAACTCTTGTGATCCGTGAATACATCCACGTGCACTCCATATAAATAGTGCCTCCAAATCTTCAAGATAAATACAATTGCTTCTAGATCAAGTTCATGTGTCGAATATTTCTTCGCATGAATCTAAAGCTTTCTCGAGGAATAAGAGTTGATCTTACTATGTTGCATCAACACACACCTTAGGCCAACTCTAGAGGCATCACACTACACTACAAAACTATTTGTACCCTGCGGTAGGGTCAAGATCGTGAGAAGAAATGAGCCAAGACTTTAACTCCTAAAATCTCTTCTCACACCCATCGACTATTGAAATTTTACCTTCTTTGTGTCAATCCTCGTCAAAGGTGAGGCAATGGATGAAAATACCTCTATAAACCTCTATAATAGCTAGCTAAACCTAAAAGCTTTTTAATATCTATAGGATTGACAAAAAAAGTCTAGCATGCTATTCATTTGATCCACGTGGAACCATATAAATGAAAAGAGTGGCCCATTTTGATCCCCCAAAGTCAATCTCCCCCGCTCTAGAGGGACTCCGTAGATCATTGGAACACTCGGATACTCACAAATAATAAAAACTGATCAACAATAGCTTTTGACTGAAATCCTTAACTCAACTAAATGATACATGCAACCCTTGGAAATCATCTTCCCGGACTTAAGGTAGGGAGACACAAAGCAACTTACAAAGACTACAAGAACTATCCTTCCACTCTAGGACTCCGGTTCATTTGAAAATCGAAACTCTATTGTTCGTGTTCTATAGTTGATTGAAGCATAACAAATGTACAACCAATCATGTCGAAGATAACATCGATATGCAATGTCTAACTATACTAAGTTGGCCGAGGTGAATTTTGAAGAACTGTAATAGGGAAATTTTTGTACATCCTCCGACCTAAAATTGAGTCACCAACAGGAGTAGAGACCATGAAGGATCCCGAAATGATTACTGACTAACACCGAAACCGATAGCAACATAAGGAGTCACGAAGGATAATGTGGATCCTAGATCTAGAAATGCATAAACATCAAGATGGGAAATTGCATTATACCCATGACCACAATCCGGTGAGCCTCTTACCTGCATAATAACAAACATAAAAATGACTCTAGCACTCGCTCGCCACCTACACTAGATGTTATGCCCTACCGGGATGTGTGAGCCGCTGGAGCTACTAAAGAATTGGCTTGGACATGTCCTCTATCGTCACCCTGTCAGGCTGGGCGGACGATCCGTGAGTCTGTGTTTGGGCTTTCACACTGGCAAGCTTCCGAACCAACTAAGTACCCTGTGGTGGTTCCTACCATTAATTTCTTGCAAGTAGGGAATGAGCACCTCTCGACATGCTCCCATATGTCTTAGAGCCTGGTGCTTTACCCTCCTGATCACCTTTGACTGGATGGAAGACTAGCTAATGATGGAGCTAAGGGCCGATGACCTCTAATGGACCGAGATTGGGACCCACCGATCGACTCTGAGTACTTAAAGTGCCTTCCTAGCTCCCTTGTCTCCATCTTCTTTAATCTTCTTTTTCTCAATCTGTTGAGCATATATTATGAGTCGAGAGATAAGGCATGTAGTTAATGAGAATAGTGGTCCTATACTCCTTGACCACTAAATCTAAGATTTGCGACACAAACTTGCCTATCTGAGCCTCTGGCTCGGCAACCATCTCCATACTCCTTAACCATCATGTTGTTCTGCTTCAGGTTGATAAACTTTGCTACCTTTGGCTTCCCTTATTTCTCGAGGAAAGAACCGCCCAACAAAGCTTTCATGAACTAATCCTACTAATGGGAACTGCTTCTGCCCTTACGACCTTCCTTTCACTACTCTCCGAACTATATGTGAGCTACCTCTTCGGCTAATAGAGGCCAAATCTGCAAGTCTTCATCCTAAAACCCCCATGATTTTGTAATCTTCCTGATCTCATCAATCAACTCCTGTGGATCCTCCTCCATTTTAGAAATGAAACTCGGGGTGGGATTCATTTCGAGGAAGTCTCGCACTTTGCGGCCGTTAATCCTTATTGTTAGCTAACAAGTGCAATGCTTTCTGCTGACCTAGGCCATCATAGCTTGTGCCAACATCTAAAAAACGTCCTCAACTCAAAGATGAGCCGTTGCCTATTCAAAGGATTCGCTAGCGCCAGTAGGGCTAAGCCGATTCCCACGCTATTAGCGCATTCCTTCTTTCCATTGTCTCTATAGGGAGGCATTTTATGCAATGGATATAGTACAGTAAATAGAAGAAGAGCGAGAGTTTGACTTTATCGCATGATATAGAACATGAAAGAAGGAAAATTTTCTAAAGTGTCTCGTAGCCTCTTCCTC
Organism: Datura stramonium; assembly: GCA_018107945.1. NCBI lineage: Eukaryota > Viridiplantae > Streptophyta > Magnoliopsida > Solanales > Solanaceae > Datura > Datura stramonium. The sequence goes on along the minus strand of JACEIK010005531.1, from coordinate 104,254 downwards.
ATAAATATGGTATGCTTCACAATCCATGAAAAAGCTTACTTAATGCAAATTTCAGACACGCTAGACACACTTAAATCTGATGCTATGCTACTAAGTTTTTCATGACCTCGCCTAGACCGTAGACATAACACGAGATCTAGAACCACAAATGGCTCCAAGATAAATCATGGTATGCAATATAATCATAAGCATGTTAATTAAGAGTAAATCGACCATAAGGTATAGCATGTTTAAAGTCAAGATATCATAAAACACATCAATTAGAACAACAAGTCAATGCAACAGATTATCTATACATCAAGTCTGAAAGCCTCTACTCATAAGATGAGTTGAAAGGATAAAACCCCTAACTAGCTGTACTAAGTCTAAGAATTTAAATGACTGAAAGTAAACATAAGCCACGACTGACATTCTCGAATTATAAGGACTCACCACAAGCTGATACTGTGTTGGGGCAAGAGCGAAACTAGGGCCGAGATCGATCACCCGAACCTATATCATGAGATTATATAGCATAAAAGTATGTGGTCAGTACTTTGAATGTACTGAGTATGAAGGATAGGTAAATATGATGGCTAAGGACAAATATGAAGTAAATCATGACCGTGAAATAGTCATAAAACATAGAGTTTTCATCATAAATCAAGTATAACACCAAGGTTTGTAAGTAAGAAATACTAAAGCTTAACGTGTTAGAAATCATAAGTAAAACACACAAGCTGATCAATGGGTTAAAATTACTATATAACATGGTATCATAGATCCTGAACATGAACAACATAAAAACATGAGGAACAATGGGAGATTCTCATAATCGGCATACTCCAAGTGAGCAACACTGAGCTTGACCTATACCCCTAGTCAAGAGGGCGCCCATCAAGGGTAAGAACCATGAAGGCGTGATATCACTCATGAACCAGTAGTGTAAGAGAGACACCCTCAACTGGAGAGGACTCTAGGCTAGGGGCAAGGGAGATACTCTCATCGGGCAAGGATCCTTTATCCTACTTGCGGGCTGTAGTTCGAGACCCGGGTTCACCGAACCCCAACTCTACTTAATGTTAAATACTACTCCCAAAATCATACATAGCTCATAATCATACATGAAACATTGGTTTTGCATGGACAGTTTAATATAGCATGATAGATTTATAAACTTCTTAACATACGTGAACTAGCCATGAAAACAATAATCAAAAATATAGCCATGATACATAAGCTTTATATTCCTTAGATTCTTACATAATTGAGTAAATCATCATAACTTAAAAGTAGAGATTCATGAGAGTTTTCATAGAAATCATGCAATTATAACCATAAAACATAAATAGAATCATGAGAGAATCAATTTCATAAGAGATCATGGAGTTTTTCATCAAAAAGTGCTCAACCCTATAAATTCATGAAATTTGTAATTGGAGACTTGAAGAAATTTAATTCATGATATTGAACTTCAGATTAGGCATGAGGGTGGAAAACTTCATTCATGATCCCAGATATCTGGTCTTTGATGAACTCTCTGCAAAGATTTGAGACCCAAGAGAGAGTTGAGAAGAAGAAGAACCCTTGGAGTTTTGAGGGCCTCGAGGTTTGACCTTCAATTTATGGTGTTTTATGAGGAATTCAAGTTTAGGTTAAGTAAATCCATCTAATACACCCTTTAGGAAATTCAAAGCGACCTAGTTTAGAAGTTAAAAGCATAGAAAGCCGCAAAATACCCCGAGATCCCGTCTATAATTTTTACCCTATCGCTGGTAATGACCTAGTGAGACTATAGGTGTGAACTCTCTCCAACTCGCATTCACGTGTTTAGCTTCATGTCTCCAAAGGGTATCACCAGACAGAGAAATGCTGCTAGTTCTAAAGTTTCCACCGAAAAACACAACAAGCCTGCCTTCACAAATCAGGTTGGCAGATTAGGGAATGGTGCACACACTACAATTTAGGATGCTAGGAGCGCTAAATATACCAACTACTAATGAAAGGGTTCTAGAAACACCAGCCTTTAGCCTCCTTGAGTTGGAACTTCATAGGCAGAGTTTAGGGGCTATCCAGATGCTCACTCAGTTTGTTGCTGCTCAAGAATGTTAGGCTCAACAATCGCCAGTTTCACCCTTAAGACTCAAGTAGGAGCAATGGAGGATTAGGTGCCCCCGAGGATGAACCTCGCCGCTGTTCACGGGTTTTAATGTTGATAGTGACTCTACTTATTGATGAGATCTGGAAGATCTAGAGGACAATGCATGCAACAGAGATAGAGGGAGTTTGATTTGCTTCCTATTAGCTTAAGGATGTTGTAAATGTATGGTATGACCAAGTGGGAGCAGACATGGTGAGAATGTAGCTTTACTTCAACTGTGGATAGTTTTGAGGAGGCGTTCTTAAACAAATTCTTGCCTTAGAAGCTTAAAGAGGCTAATGTTGAAAGGTTTGTAAACTTAAAGCAGGGCACCAAGGAGCGTGAAGGAATATAGTCTTAGGTTCACCAGCCTATCCGTGTATGCTCCTTGTAAAGATGGTACTGTGATATGAGGTTTTAATTTAGAAAGTTTTTATTTGGATTGGGTAAGGATTTGAAGAAAGAGTTTTAGGGCTCATCAAGTTGATATCCGATATGCACATCTCCAGGCTTATGGTGCATGCCCAGCAACTACAAGAGGATAAGTAGAAGGATAGAGAGGAGGAAATCCGCAGTAAGAGGGCCAAGTTAATGGGTAATGAGACTATACAAATGCAGGAACAAATGGTAGCATGTCCTTCGTTCCTAAGAGATCCTCGTGACGTACATCATCAACTGCTAGTGAACCAACACAACCAACATGAATTTTAGAGGTCTCAGATGTAGGGTAGCATAATTCAGGAAACCCCTCAACATCCGCCATGTGGCACGATGGTAGAAGCCACTGGGGTGAGTGTCATTCTGACAAGATAGATGTTATAGGTACATCCAATAAGGCCACATTTTGAGGAATTGTCCATCATGATAAGGCAATGGGGGTAACAAGGCTCAGTCTACCTCTTCAGCAGGCAGAGTTGCCCATAAAGGCATTACTCAGGGACGCGGAGGAGGCCGAACGCCGTATGTTATGTATAGTATCTAGGATCGTGAGGACTCCTTATATGTTGCCAATGGTATGTTAAAAGTCTTCTATAATGATGTGTATGCTTTACTTGATCTAGGTGCTACTTTATTTTTTGTGACTCCTTATGTAGCCGTTAAGTTCGTGGATTTTCCCATAACAACTCCTAGAGCCCTTCTATTTCTATTAGTTGGTGAGCTAAACTTAGCAAAAAGAATCTATAGAAATTGTATGGTTTCACCATCATAAAGACAACACAATCGACCTAGTAGAGTTAGACATGGTGATTTCGATATTAGTTCTAGGCATGGATTGGTTGTATTCTCATGCCAGCTTAATTGTAGGATCCGAGTAGTAAGTTCCGATTTCTAAATAAGCGCTCCTAGTTTGGGGAAGGTAGCCCTGCCATTCCTGCTGTCATTTCATATCTTAAGGCGTAAAGCTAATTTTAAGGGGTATGTCTATTTACTTAGTAAGAGTTAACAACTCTAATGCCGAGATACCATCTCTTCAGTCAATTCCACCATGAATGAGTTAATAGAGGTCTTTCTAGAGGATCTTCCTTGGAGTACCTTCCGGGATAAGTAAGACTTTGGAATAGATGTTCTCCTTAACACTAACTTTATTCTATTCTACCATATAGAATGGGTCCAACCGAGTTGAAAGAGTTAAAAGAGAAGTTAAGAGATTCTCAGATTAAGGTTCATTAGCCCGAGTGTAGCCACCTTGGGGCACTCCAATTCTCTTTTGTGCGAAATAAAAATGGTACTTTAGGACGTGTATCACTCACTGCTGAATAAAGTCATCATCAAGAATAAGTGCCCCTCTAGAATCGATGACTTGTTCGACTGTGCCTTTAGGGTGCCACTTGTTTTCAAAAATGACTCTAAGATTAGACTATCATTAGTTAGTTGTCAGGGAAAGTGATATTCCCGTGACAACCTTTAGACATGCTATGGTCAATTCAAATTTGTTGTTATGTCCTCGGTTTGACTAACTGCCCTCCTTCAAGATTCATGGACCTCATGAACAAAGTGTTAAAATAGTATCTCGATATGTTCATTATTGTGTCTATCGGCGACATCTTTAGTGTACTCTAAAAGTGTGGAGGAACATGCTAGTCATCTCGAATAGCTTCGGAGACACTTAAAGATCGTGAGTTATTTGCCATGTTTTCCTTGTGTGAATTTTCATTGAAGTCAGTGGCTTCCTAAAGCTACTAGTCTCACAAGTGTATTCAAGTTGACTCGAAGATCGAGGAAGTAAAGAATTGCCCTGACCTGCAACCCTAACCGACATAAGGAGTTTCTTGGGTTTAGTTGGCTATTACAGTATGGGTTTGTGGAAGGATTTTCAATTATTGCTACTTCGTGGACTAAGCACCCTAGAAGAAGGTCAAATTTCAATAGTTTGAGGCTTGTGAGAAAAGCTTTAGGAATTGAAGACTCGTTTGACCACTACTCCATTGACACTACTCGTGAGGGTACATATGGTTTAGTGGTGTATTGTAATATGTCTAGAGTGGGCACGCTGTTATTGATGCAAATGATAAGGTTATATCTAAGCCTCTAGATGTACTTAAAGTCTATAAGAAGAATTATTTGAATCATGACCTGAGTTGGCAAGAGAATAGTGTTCACGTTGAAAGATTTGGCGCCACACTGCATGGTGCGCATATTGGATGTGTTCACAAATCACAAGAGTCTTTAGTATATGTTCAACCAGAAGGAGTTAAATCTCAGACAGAGGAGGAAGCTTGAGTTGCTCAAAGACTATGAAATGAGTATTCTCTACCATTCAGGTAAAGTAAATGTAGTTGCTGATGCTCTTAGCATGATATCTATGGAAGTACAGCTCATGTAAAGGAATTGAAGAGAATGTTCAGCTAAGAATGTGCATAGACTCTCATGCTTAGTAGATCATCTTCCAGAATCTGATGAAGGTAGTGCTTTTCTCAAAATGGGATCGAGTCATCTATAATAGCAGTAAATTAAGGAAAAGTAGGATAGAGATCTACTTTGCTTCCACTAAAGGAAGATGTCCACAAGTAGAAGGAAAATTTCCACTTTCTTTAATTAAAGGAAGATGTCCATAAGTGATCTCCTCTTACTTTAATTAAAGGAATATGTCCAAAATCTTGTTGGTCTTCACACAAGGGGGAGATAGTGTATTGAGGTATTCCAGACATAGATGGTCTTAGATATAGAATTATGGTAGAAGCACACAACTCTAGGTATTCGATTCATCTAGGTTCCATAAAAATGTACAATGACTTTAGGGAATTCTATTGATGAATTGTATGAAGAGAGACATTAAGGTACTTTGTTGCTAAATGCCCGAATTGTCAGCACGTTACGATAGAGCACCAAAGGCTATATGGTATGGCCCCGAATATAACACTCCGCGAATGGAAGTGGAAGATTATTAATATGGAATTTATCACTGATATACCAAAGTCACATAGGCAATAATACTGTTTGAGTGATTGTAGATAGAGGGACAAAGTCGGTCATTTCCTTTGTCTAAGACTATGGACTCAACCGAGGATTATGCAAAATTGTACATCCGTGAGAGAGTGGCAGACTTCATGGAGTTCCAATATCCATCATATCAGCCAGGGTTGCCATAGTTTATCGCCCCATTGGAAGTCATTTCATGGAGGCTTTGGGTTCAAAGGTGAACCTTAGTATTGCTCTTCGCCACAAATGTAATGTACTATTCGGCCTTTTGAGGATATGTTAAGGGGTTATGTTATTTATTTAAAGGGGAATCAGGATGACCATTTACCTCTCATAGAGTTTTCATATAACAACAACTATCACTCCACTATTCAAATGGCTCCTATGAGGCTCTTTATGGGCGGAGGTGTAGATCGATTGGTTGGTTCGGTTGGTGAAGAGAGTTGATAGGGATTGACTTGGTGCACAAAACTATGGAACAAAATCATTCAAAGAAAGGCCGAAGACTACACAGAGTCGCCAAGTCTTATATTGATGTTAGGCATAGCTGCACTTGGAGTTTATGGTAGATGATTGGGTTTATTTGAAGGTTTCACCATGATGGGTGTTATAAGATTTAGAGTGAAAGGGAAGCTTAGTCCCTATTATATTGGTATGTATCCAATTTTGAAAGAGATAAAACAGTGTATCATATGTTGGAGCCGCCAGTCGAACTAGCATCAGTCCATCCAGTTTTCCACATTTCTATGCTTTTGAAGTGTTTGGTACCCTTAGTCCTTGTGCCTACGTAAATGTGGGAGTGAAGGACAATTTGTCATATGAGGAGGTTCAAGTTGAGATTCTTTACCATTAGGTTTGTAAGATGAGAAACACATAAGTAACTTTGTGTAGCACCTTATGGAGGAATCTGGGCCATGAAGGAGCTACTTGGGAAGCCGAAGCGTATATAATGGCCAAGTACCATCATTTTTCCTCCTAGTTCGAATCATCTTCGAGGTAATAGTTTCCTCTTGTAGTACTCTTATCAATTTCATGTCCCATTAAGGTTTAACTTCAATGTTGTCACATTTCTTGTGAATTCAATTAAGTTTAGTTTAGTTTAGTTACTCTTAGAATAGTTATCGATCTGTTTAGTCTTCATTCGAGGACGAATGATTCCCTAAGGGTTAGATAATGTAACACCCCAAAAGTCCCCCTAAGATTAGATCCTAGATATGAATTAGAAAACCAACGGGAAGTGGACAAATTCCATAGAATGGACCACACCATGAGTCGTAGTGAGGGTCCACGAGTCATGACATGGCTCGTGGTAAGCAACCAAGGCTTTCACATCTGCAGGCACCACAAGTCAAGGGATGACCGTGGTGTTATGATGCGATCCGTCCTCCAGCCGTGATGTGAGGTTTAGAAGGTGTCCACCGGCTCCAATGATCGCGGTGGATCTCACAACTCATCCTATAGCTCCGTAATGAAAAGATTAGGAACTGACAAAGGCTTCAATGACTATGAGAGGTCACCGATAATGCTCAAATCACACTCCTATAAAAGTATGATGCAGACATTGTCAATATATAACCCAACAAAGGTTGGGGTCGATCCCACAAAGAATATGGTCAAGATATAGAATAACGCTAGTATTTAAGCTTTTAAGTTTGTTATCTCCTATAGGGGGTTTTGTAAAAGAAAATATGTCACGAAGCTAAGAATTGATTGTTGTTTATCAAGTTTATAAACAAGGGTAAGTGTTCCCCATGGATTCATAACTACTTTGGATTTTACGCTTGTGATCTATCCCAATGCTTACTTGTAGAACCGAACAAGGGTTCGTCCAAACTACCGTTCATCCCTAGTGGATGACTATACTAATCACCTACATTAAGACTTATGTTATTTCAATTCAACTGTTATCAATTTGTTTCAAATTAACTATCCTTCAATCGCAGCTCGTTGTACAATGACCCATAAAGATCAAGTGGATTTGTTGTAATTTTCTTTCACTATACTTCTTAGATTCAAGCAAACAAGTAAAGAATTTGGGAAGGTCCTAATGTTGCACTCGAAGTTAAGAAACGTTAAAGATGAAGAGAATACAATACAAGCGTTTGGTTTAGAATCACTTTGTGCAACCCTAGTTTGTTAATTCACTATGGTTCCCACAACCCTAATTGTGGAGGCTTTAGCTTCTCATGGTTGTAAGAGAATTATAAGCATTCATAGACAAATACATAATTTAGAACTAACAAAGGTGATGGGAAGAAACTCACTGTTTTGGAAAGAATTAATAAAGAACAATTCAATAACAATGAGAAAATCAATTCAAGAAAGTCTCTCCAAAACCTGAATAGAAAATCAAAATAATTATTTTTCTCCAAATCTGATTCTCTCTCACTTCTCCTTTGGCATCGAAAATAACCTAAAAGTACTTATACAAATATTTAGAACCCTTTCCTAAGTAAACAGGGAAAATTGTTGAACTGGCCACCGGCTTCACTTATGACTATGAATCGATTGTGCTTAGTCAACTTTATCAGATAATCTTGGAAACTTTTGATTTTGGCTAAGTGTTGAAGCTTGGTACGACTCAGATTTGGGCGAACCTACAAGTTTCGTACCATCTTGTCGTGGTTTGATCCCGAGAGTTCCGCATCCTCTAAATATTTTCACATGTGCTTGGTATGACTCGTGACTCACCTTACATTGAGATCTTCCATTCTTTAATTCTTCTAAAGTTTAACATGGCTCCTTGGTACGGCTCGGTAGATATTCACGATCCGTGGTATTACTCGCACCGGAGACTTGTCCGTGTAACACTTCAATCTTTCTAAGACTCACAGGAACAACTTGTACTGTGAAGGTACGACTCATACCATAAGTCGACTCTCTTGCCTTTGCCTCAAACAAATTTTCCGTATTTTCCACACCAAGTATGGCTCATACAAGGATGGTACTTGTACTGAGGTTCACTTAGCCCTTTTTCTGCATTTTTCTCCTTCTTGTGGAACATTTCAACTCCACATCTATCTTCCTTTAAAACAAAGTATAAGTGCATAATATCCATATAAACACGCCTAAGTTCATGCTTATTTCCTATGTTTTAGCTTCACGCCTGCTTCCACTCACAGCACAATTAAACTTTCAACTTGGGTGACTTTTGCATGTCCTCACCCAAAGAAAATGAAAACTAAAATGATGCTTAACTAGAAAGTAAACTTTGAATACCTACAACCAACACAACAAAATTCACCTATGAACCATTAACAGCAATCAACCCTTTTTCATTCAAACCAAGTCAACTATGCACACATGTCACTAAGCAACCTATGACATACAGGGATCAAGATATGGCATCCAACTATCAGTAGAGAATCGAGCTATCACCAATGCTATTCATATACAATTTGGTGATGCAACACAAACCATGTACCCTCACCACAAAAATGAAGTCCACAATATTCAATGATATATAGAAATATGAAATTTGGGACTAAACAAACAAGACTCTCACCACGACAAGTTCCAAATATCGCATACTGATAACATGGCTTGCCCTTATTTTCTCTACGTTGGCTTTTTAGACGGTTAAACTAGGATCACTATAGGACTTTTTCAGGCTTATAATATAGGCTTTGGGTTGTATATGGTAGATATGGATTTTAGTGACTAACCCTTTTCTGGTAATTACAATAAATATTTCTCCACCTTTTCACTTTTTTTACCCCATTTTTCATTTTTCAACGCATCCTCCCTTTTCTCCGCGGAAATTCAATGTCCGGGGTGCGGTGTTTTTCTCATCTTTTGCATCTCTTTTTTCTTTTCTTTATTCTTTCTTTTATCTTTTTCATTTTTCAGCTCCACTTGTATTTTCACACCATACCTCACTCTTCTTGATTTTTTCATTTACTTCCACCCTACACGCTTTACGCACTCTACTACAACCACCCCCAACTTACAGATGCTTGAGTTGAGGTTCACAATGTCAAAGAAGGGATCAGGACCAAACAGTTCATAAACTTGGTCAAGGTGAATGGGTAATCAAAGAAAATAGGTCAACTTTTATGCTTAAATACGGGATCAAAGGTAATCTGTCTCAGGAATTTTTAATTTTCTCCCAACAGATGTTGTTTCACCTATACATGAAACACACAAAAGGTTACTTGCTAAGCCTCCCACAAGTGTCCTGATTTAATATAGCGGCACGACGTGCGGTTTGGTTACTCGTACTTCACCATACCACCTCATGGGTTGCCTCCCCAAGAAGCATCTAATTTAACGTTGCTAAGTCACGGCGTAAGTCTTGGACTCACTTAATTCATCAAGAAACTCATATTATCCTCGATTGCTGAGATCACCCAAAACTCATTAGGTCGCCCATTGACCGACGTAATTTTAAAAGCACCTCCCTCCTTATTCAGTCTGAATTCTTAGTTGGCTAGCCTCAATATCCATGAAAGCTCTCCTGCTGGGAAAGAACGGGCCCCCAAAATTATGGGTCCTCAAAATCAAACCCTGCAATCTAGGATCACGAAGTCTACCGGGAAGATGAACTGCCTACCTTAACTAGCATATCAAATAGGATCCCCAAGGGCTTTTTGATTGTGCGGTCTACCACAATAGCCGATCGGGGTTAGTGTGGAGGCCCAAGATCGATGTTTGAATACAAAAACAAAGGCATCAAGTTGGATGCTAGAACCCAAATCACATAGTGCCTTCGCAAAATCAAAATCACCAATCATACATGGAATGGTGAAGGCACTGATCCTCCCTTTGAGTGAGGACCCGTGAGGCTATGACATTGCAATGATGCAAGTTATCAAATTGGCTCATAGCTCATAATCTCTTTCTTGGACACATGGTCTTTTAACTTGGCATATTTGGGCATCTACCTTAAAGTTTTGTCTAATGGTATGTTCACATATAACTGTTTGAGCATAGAGGAAATTTCTGGAATTTCCATCTTCCACCTTTTCTTTATCCTTTGAGGAGCGTATGTGTGGTAGAGGGAGGGCCTTATAAATTTGCATGACCCCTTGATTCTTACCTTTATTAGCTTTGTGACTCTATTTGCACCACCCGGAGCCTTAGTCAACTCAGCCTCACCTATAGGCTCCGCTCAAAGAACTCTATCATCCTCTACTAAGCTCACCCCTTCGTCTTTCCATCTCACCTACAACCGCAGGGGGATCAACTGTGTTCCTTGCACTCCTATTGTTATAGCAATACAAAGACTATCATTCTTTGAATTTTTACACTCGTGTTGCTAGGAAGTGTTCCCTTCGCCTTTAGTTTAGGGAAGCCACAACATTTCACTAAGCCGCCGCTCAATCTGATTGTATGTAATTCAACTTTTCGGCTCATTCCATAAATCTCCTTGAATGTCCTGCACCGATCATCGGTGGATTTTACTTTCTTAAGCATTCAGCCATCATGTTCTCCAATTTTGAGGGTCTAGTCTCACCCTCACATGCATTAGGAGGAATATACAAACTCGTACAGCTGTATAGATATCCATCATTCTTTCTCCATTCTCCTTCTCGCTCATGACCCTGGCCATCCCCATACTCCATTCCGTTATAGTTCCGGGCTGGTTCGACTCCCGATTTTTGAAACCTTGGCTCCAAGTGTCTTTATCCACCCTAAGGCGATGGCCCGAAAACCTGCCACCTTATTTTCCTAGAACTTGCCTCCTCCTCGAATCAATGCTCTTCCCGATTCCCGACCATGATCTCCCACTGTCTTACCTTTCTTGCATCAACACTCATGATATATGCAGTTTGTGAGCAGGTATAATGATGTCCGCATATGAGCCAGCTTCATCACGCTCCTCCTCTTTTTCTACATTGATCCACAAACATACTAACATCATACGACTTTACCGTTTATGCCTCTGGGTGTGCCATCTCTTATCTTAGTCCACCTATCCGTAATAACATAGTTTGCTCCTACGTGTGACTCATCAACGCTCCTCTCACCACAGTATTTTTCTACAACTTTTATGTTGTTGTTTAAGGACTTGCAAAAAATTTCCAACAAACCGTTATATGGAATTTTATGGCTTGGGAGTTAGCTTCGCTAAATCTCAACCATGTCCTATGTAGTAGCCTTGCTTAAAGCAATGAAACGATAGATTCGGCTCTTTTAGCCATGAAGATTCCGAAGGGTGGGAAGAACCTTTCTAGGAAGTCCCGTTTTAAGCTCCTCTGTTTAGAATGGCGTTTGGGTAACTTGATATTATAATATACTTTTTAGAGAGAGAGAATGAAAGAGTCTCTAAACTCTATATAGCATCCTTGCTTACACAAGCAACTCCAGATGCCTGTATATACAAATGTTCATTATAGTTTTGTAATTATTGGTTGTATTACAACTTAAACACTTTTCATATTCACATGTATCATGGCGCTAGTGATATCGACTTTGCCCCAACAGAAAAGGTGGTGGTAACACAGCCCTGGGCTGACCTCGTTTCATCAACATCCTATCATCACCACCAGAAACAAGACAGCATTCTATCTTCATTGCTCCTTCCATGGAGGTCAACATTCACTACCTCATTACAAGCATGCTGGCTTCTTGAAGTGCAACTTTTCGAGCTAATTCACTTGCCGAGCTTTTCACCCATATGCCTCTCTGCCAGAAGCATCCATTCTCTGCAGAGTTCACTCTAATTCAAGATCAAGAGTAATCAGGGTTTTCACGCCAAGTACTGGCATTCACCAAGAGACAACTGCCGTGGGATGTCACAAATAAACATAAAATGCGGAAATAACAACAAAAGTTAAACACAATAGTTACTCAACCTAAGTCGTATTCCCGACAACAAAGGCTACTTTTGATAATGCTCAAATCACAATCCTGTAAAAGTATGATGGGATACACAAGAGATAAACCCCAAAAGGTTGGGGTCAATCCCACAAGGAATATGGTCAAGATATTGAATAATGCTAGTATTTAAGCTTTTAAGTTTAGTTTTCCTAGAGGGTTTTAAAGAACATTCAAAAGCTGAGAATTGATTGTTGTATATCAAGTTTATGCAAAATAACTAGATAAGTGTTCTATGGATCCATAACGCACTTGGGGTTTTAAACTTGTGATCTATCCTAATGCTTATATGTGGAATCGATAATAAGGGTTCATCCAAATGACCGGTTCGCCTACTGACACCATGTGCTCAACCCATCAATTCAGTCCTGGAGTGATTTCAATTCAACCATTAACAATTTGATCCATATTAACTATCCTGCAACCGCAGCTCAAGTCATACAATGACCCATAAAGATCAAGGCTTTGTTGTAATTATTTTTTTTAATCTCAACTTTAGATTCAAGCAAGTGAAGAATTTGGCAAGTCCTGTAATGTTGCACTCCGTCAAAAAACGTTAAAGATGAAGAGAGTACAATACAAGATTTTTTAGTATTGGTTTAGAATCACTTTGTGCAACTCCAGTTTGTTAATTCACCATGGTTCCCACAACTTAGTTATGCGTTGTGTTTTAGCTCTCATGGTTGTGAGAGAATTATAAGCATTCATGCACAAACACATAATTTAGAACTTACAAAGATGCTGGAAGAAAACCCACTTGGTTATTGTAAGAACTAAGAAAGAAAAATTGAAGAACAATGAGAAAATCAATTCAAGAAAGTCAATCGAAAACTTGAATAAAAATCAACAACAATTATTTTTCTCCAAATATGATTCTCTTCTCACTTCTCCTTACTGAAAATAACCTAAAAGTATTTATTCAAATATTTAGAACCTTTCCTAAGTAAACAGGAAAAACTGCTGAACTGTCTCCAGCCTTCACTTATGACCCGTGAACTAGATTGTACCGGTCGTACCTTTACCTGCTACAATGCTTGGCAACGCTCGATTTTGGCTAGGTGTTGGAAGCCGGTACGACGGCGTATCATGAACATATGAGTTGTACTTTCTTGTCGTGGCTTGATACTAAGAGTTCTTCGCATCTCTAAATGTTCACAGGTGGCTTAGTACTACTCGTCACTTCCTACCGTACATTGAGATCTCGCCATTCTTCAATTCTCCTAAAGTTTACCATGGCTCCTTGGTATGGGTCTTGTGGTAGATATCATGATCCATGGTTACTACCTACCCCGAGACTTGTCCCGTGCAACATTTGAACTTTTCTATGACTGTTGTACGGCTTGTATTAGGATTGTACGACTCATACCATGAGTCATACGTTTTCCTTCCGCCTCAAACAAATGTTCTCGATTTTTCCACAACTCTCCCGCACGGCTCGTACCGAGGTCTCGCATTTCAGCCCTTTTCTAGATTTCGTCCTTATTTTGCACATTGCAACTCCAACATCTATCTTTCCTGAAAACAAAGTAAAAGTGCATCATATCCATATGGGGCTCCTAAGTCCATTCTTATTTCCTTAGTTTTAAGCGCTCTTAAGTGTTGTTAACTCCATAACACATCAATCGCTACTAGTCATGGTCGACCTAAGGACTCGTGGTAATGACTGTGATTGGCAATAGTTTCTTTAGGGAAACTTTGTGGGTATTTAGTAACTCATTTTTACCACCTAAAGCAAATTATTTTGGGTTCCTAAGGGGATATTTAAAGGGTAATATTAGTCTAAACTCTTATTTCCTCTCATAACAAATTGTAAATTCAAGAATCAATAGCTCTCAAGGAGGTTAAGGTTCTTCATCTTCAACCTAGGATTTTCAATCTAGAATCCAGAGTTCATTTGTCACAACTCCGAGTCTACACCTTAGACGCAACACGGACTCTAGAAATCCAATGGCTCCTGATAACCTATGGTACATGCATAACATAAGCATAAACATACATTAAGAGAAAGCAATCATCAAATATGGCAAGTGAGTGTAAGATATCATAAAACATATAATGCGCATAATAAGTCAAAACCGCTACATCTATACATCATAGTTCGAAAAGCCTTTAAACATAAAATAAGCTAATGGGACAAGACTCCAACTAGCTCAAGTAAGTCTCAGAATTCAAAAATGACATAAAAGGGGCATAAAACCAAAACTTACGTCCTCGAATGATAAGGACTCACCAAAGTTAAGCATCAATCGGAGCAAGAGCGACCTAGAAGCAAGTGGCCGAGATCAACACACGACTCATATCATGAGACAATATGAAATAAAATATATATGATCAATACTTTGAATTTATTGAGTATGGAGGTTAAGTAAAACATGAGAGTAAATCAACCAGTAATAAGTATTTCGAATGGGGGTTGCAATAAAAGAAAAGTATTTTAGCTAAGAGTTTTTTTATCAAATATATGAGAAGAAACTAGATTTGTGTTTCCCATGATTTTCATAAAGTGGTAGGCTTATTTTATTAGTGATCTATCCTAGTGAATTTTGTAAGACTTGATGATTGTCTTTATCTAATATCTCTCAACCTACATAGATGAATTTCACTCTAAATCATCTCGGACTTTAAGTGTTCATATTTTGCCCTCTTTTCATATGTCTTGACTCGACTATCCTCGATTAGAGCCTGGGTTAATTAGATGAAGGCTGGTAGCCTCAAATATTCATTGTAAGCAAGTTGATGATACAGGAATATTTCAATGTTTGCAACAGCTAAAACTTAATTGTTCAAAGAGAATACAATCCACTCAATATCAACTTTCAAGAATCACTATTTTATTTGCTTACTTCTGTTATTTCCATCATGGTTCCCACAATCCCAGCTAAATAAATTAGCCAATTATGTTTGAAGAAACACAACATAATATCTATATCACTTGTAATAATATGAAACGGTTTGACAAATCTTGAAAGCTAAATAGAAGCACAAGAACTTGATGTTTTTCTCTTAACAATAATGTGTTTCACCCTTGGAATAATGTGTGAATTATATGCTAATAAATAATAAAAATGTCCTGTGGGGTATTTATAGTATTAGAATAAGTCTCGCATCTCTTCCTACTTGGACTGGATTCGACTTGCAAATTTTGGGTCAAAAACCTGGGGTCCGTGTCACGCGGCCTGCTTTGTGCCTTCCACATCGTGTAGCTCAGGTTGAAGTGGAGTGTGTTGTGTGATGCCAACCTCCCTTTAGCTGTGACACTTGTTCCTTTCTAGTCTTTTTAGTAACATTGCTCTTTTAAGCCTCCCAAATCAATAAAATCACTACTTATCCTTGAAAATTTAATCATGTTTTATCTCTTTTCACAAATTTCATGAAGAAACCAAGGTACTACACATTATTTGTTCTTTAACATAGCTAAGTATGAGAAAAATATGGTACAAGTGCATAAATACGCCTAACATCACCCCACGCTTGCTATTATTCGTCCTGAACAATCTACTTCTTCACCACTTAAGTTTCACACACAAAATTCAACTTACAAACATGTATATTTACACTCGTGTCCATTAGACAATTCAATCAAAGATTCATTAATCCACTAGTAATATGCATATAACATCAACATTCAAAGGTCATATATTGAAATCACTTAGCTTTTAGAACTAAATCAATAAGATATATTTGATCCAACATGAACATATGTAATTTAACAACTAAATATATACACCAAATCTTACCATTATGTGCCCCTAACTATTTAGAGAGATATTCTTTCTTTACCTCACATAATAGATAACATTTTTACTTGGGCATAGATAAAAACAATATTGCTCACTCTCCCAAAGAACTCTACATGCATTTGATGAATCTATAGGCTTGCCCTTAGTGTAAATACTCCACTAATATAGAACATTGAATCTAGGATTAGTTAGTACATAAGATGGTTGTAAAGTAGGCTAAGGGCCGGGTAGGAACTATTTTTCTCCTTGTACCTCCCCTTTTATTTTCAATTTGCAACTTTAGGTGGATAGTAGGAATTCTTGACATTAAGCTCATTCAATTTCTTCTTTTAATTTTGCTTATTCTCATTCTTGTTCATTCATTTATTTTTAAACTTTTTCTCTTTTTCTTTCCCCACTAACATCACCTCCTTGTTTTGCATTTTTCACCCTTTCTTTTCTTCTAATTTCCACACTTCAATTTTTTCCCTTTTTCTTCACTTGTGCTCCTTTTATACAAAATTTTCAATTAAAGTGCTCTAGAGCCATTTGGATCAAATAAAAGATCAATAGAACAATAAGGAATTAAGCTTGTAATATAGATATAAAAAATAGGCTGTCCTCAAAATGGCTAACTAGGACAATCACATCTTGGTATGTAAATTGATATAAATACGTGACCAAAGAAATGACTATATTACTTCTTAGATTTCAACATATTCTCATTTTGATTAGTATATGCACTGGGCAAGTTCTAGACATCAAATTGCAAGCATGAAGTATATGCAAAATTATCTCACACACACAATGGCACAAATGCTTCAATAATGGCAATCTAGATTACATAAACACATGTGTCTATATTGAATGCCCTACATTATTAAGCTCAATTTTTCAAGCATAGGGATTCAAGTTCCAAAAGTCTAATCGTCTTTACTCTTTTCATGGATTTTGAGTGAATCATACAAAGTCACTCAATGTTATCCTAAATGAAGCACTAAATATCCATAAGGTTATAAGTTCTTGCTCTCCTAACAATGACTAATTTTTTCATTAAGAGGATCTTCATTCATCCATCATCAGGAACAACCATGAATATCTAGACACTCTAGTCGATTTTAAGGGACTATCCACCGAAAAAGTACCAAAAACAAAAATTGGGGGAACCCAAACAAAAACAAAAAAATACTATAAGCTAGCAGGATCAATTCATACATCACAAAAAAAGATTTTAGGACCACTATAAATAAATTTAGCAATTAAGTCATACATGGAAATTCACCGTCTCCCACCTTACACTAATCATAAGTACTATCCTTGTGTTAAAACACTAAAAGCAAAAGTAAAAGGGTGAATGAAGAACTCCCTGGTCTCATTTCTCACATCCATGGGGAATAAGCTTCCCCCATTTGAATTCATGGTTCTCAACACGCTAAATAGCATAGTGGGTAACGTGCCTCACTTCGGTGTCGCTCTCTACATCACATAGCTTCGTGCCGTGTGGAGCTTTGCTTGCGCTTGGCCATGCGCCTCCATGCGTGGAGCTTGCCCGCGTGGTTCATGTGCTATTTTATGAAACCTAAGGACCCATTATGTACCTATGACTTTTTTATACACACTTGAGCAAACATATCACCCAAAGAATGAAAACAAAAACTAAAAATACCTGAGTTACCCGCCAAGCAACACCTAATTTATCATTGCAAAGATGGCATTATCAATTTTATCGCTTTTATTTTCACTTTTGCTTATGAATTTCACCCCTAATTTCTTTTTTCTAATTTTCTACTCTGATCGAGGCGTGGTGGTGTAAAATGGAGGCCCCAAGCAATAAATAACTCATATTGCACTTCTTTTCCTTAAAACAAGCCGATGTGATTTTGCCTCGTTGGTATGACAAACTTTAAAATGAATTTACTTTGATTTTCCTCTCCAAAATTTCTCCATGGACTCGGTTGCCTCAATGTCTATATCGTCAACCAAGTACAATATTGAAAAATGTTTGGAATGTGATCTAAGACGCCCATTTTCAAGCATGCTTTCTTCTTGACATCCTCCCTCCTCAAATGCACTAGATTCCTAAAACTGATTTGATGGACTTTTCTCTGCAACCTAGTGCTCACTTTTTTACTCTCGCATCTTGCATTATTGTTGGTTGGCTGGCCTGAAACTCCTAGCTCTTCAAAGTCTATCTTGACCTTTTTTCATTAGGAAATGACTCAAAACTACTACTCAAGATCAGTTGATGTTGAGCATTACATGCCTCAATCATAGCATTATTTAATTTGTCCTCAATTCTTGGGTAGCAATTTCTATTAGCTCTACTTGACTTTGCTCGCATGCACTTACAAAATCTTCCATCACTATGAAATACCTTCATGGTGATTCCTATATATTCTTGGGTTAAGAGCTTTCTTTGGTAGCCAATCGTCGCTCAAAATTTCCACCTGCATCGAGTTTTTGCTCCCAGATGTGAATTTTATAATTCCAGAGAAGTCCTCATGGAAAACTCCGTATGTTTGGATAACTTCCTCATCATGTTGCACTTTTTCCCACCAGTTAGTCGACTTGACACCATTGTTCATTCTTCCCTATTATGCTTCTCAATATCTCCACAATTTCTTCTTTTTGAGAACTAGAGATTTCTTCTTCAAATGTTTGCTCATCTTCAATTTCACAATTTTCATTGTGGTCATAACGATATTTTGGCTCATCAATCGAAAGTTTTTCTGAAATCTCTTCTTCAACCATTTTTTCTTGATATACACAACTCCAGTGGCTTTGAGGAGCTGGCACTTTATCCAAGTTAGACTCCCACTCCAAAAAAGTTTAGAGCATGGCTTTCATGCGTTCATATGCAGTTTTGTAATTCACATGCCATATCATATTCCTGTCAACCTAAAAGCACAACTAGCTTTTATTACAGCAACTAGATCAGAAGCAAATAATTGGACACCTCACCAAATGTCCATTATGACTACCACATAAAGTGCAATTATACCTATCATAGAAGTGAGAAGCTGCACACATCTCTCTTCTAGGGGCATATTCATAATCTTGCCAAAAATAGGGTCCTCAACAATATGGACATGGCTTATCACCACCAAACTCCTTTTCCTTCCATGATGCCATAGTAAAATGAAAAGCTAACTAAAATAAAAAACAAACAATAATAAAATAATAATAATAAAGTGATACCTGAACTATGGACTACATGGTGAATTTAAACATCGTTAACTATTTTTAAACCGTATTCCCCGACAACGACACTAAAATTTGATCATGCTCAAATTACACCTCGCAATGAAGTATAAAGGGGTCATTGTCAAATATAGTATCCCAACTAGATTGGGGTTGAACCCAGAGGGAATAGGTCAAAAATAATATGTTAGAGTGAATAACCACCAGGAAGTTAGTATTTTGGAGGTGGGGTTGCAATAAAAAAGTATTTTACGCTAAGAGCTTACTTGTTAATGTATATATGAGAAGAAACTAGGACTGTGCTCTCCATATTTTCATAACGTAGTAAGTTTATTCAATTAGTGATTTATCCCGGTGAATTTTGTGTAAGACTCGACAATTAAGTTCATCTAACAAATCTCGACCTACATTAATGAATTTCACTCTAAATCATCTCGAACTTTAGGATCGACTATCCTCGATTAGAGCTCGCTAATTTGATAAGGTTTTGTAGCCTCAAATTTTCATTGTTATTCTCTTTTCCTAACTTCAACCTCTTGGTCAAGTAAGTAGATGATACAAGCATCTTTCAACATTTGCAACAGCTTCTAAACTAATTAAAACGAAGAGAATAACAATCCACTCAATTTCACAATTCAAGAATCACTATCTTATTTGCCTACTTTAGTTAATCCATCATTGTTTCTACAACCTTAGCTAAAGAAATTAGTTGCTCATTTTTGAAGAAAAAATAACATAATATTTATAAGAAGTTATTATGATCACTTACAATAATATGAAACCGTTTTGACAAATCTTGAAAGCAAAATAGAATCACATGAACTTCATATATTTCTATTAACAATACGCATTTGCAATTTTGGAATAATGTGTGAATTATCTTCCAATGAATAATGAAATTGTCTGGGGGGGGTACTTATAGTAGTAAAATAAGTTTGCATCTCTTCCTACTTGTACCGAGATTCGACTTTGCAGATCTTTTGTCGGACAACTAAGGTCTGCATCGCATGGCTATGTGCGGTGCCTGCCTTGCGTGTCACATAGATTTGTGTGGTAGAGGTACTGCACGATGCCAACCTTCCTTTAGCTGTGACACTTGTCCTTTCAAGTCCATTTTAACAAAACTCGCTCTTTAATCTTTGAATAGTCAAACACATCACTTTTCATCCCCGCAAATATCTAATCATGTATGTTAGCTTCGTTTAACAAATATATACATAAAACCAAGGTCATCACACATTATTTTTTTCTCAAAATGTAGCTAAATATAGGCAAAATATGGTAAATAAGTGCGTAAATATACTCCAACATCACACATCAAGACCCCCAACTTAAAGAATTTGGCTTGTCCTCAAGAAACTAAGAATAGAACTCTAAACCTAACACCTAAACCAATCCGATATCACAAAATGTAGTGACTAGGGTGGTCTTGAATAATGGCTATAAACACAACCATTTTAGTGCAGCCACCCCCTCCATCCAACAAAATCAGTTTTCTCGCAACTATTCGGACTAAGCATGCGATCTCCACTAATGATATTATATCAATATGCATATACCTGGATTTTTTCACGACTGAGCTTCTATATCCTCGACGAGACACTATGATTGGAGTCACAAGTAATTCTAATCCAACCCATTGTCTATCATAACACTAGCTATGAATAAACATATGCGTGTTTTTAAATAATAGAAATCATTTAAGAAAGCTAATTTTCTAAGAATTGCATAACCGAAAACAATACTGAATGTCTGAGTCTATGTTTCAAAGCCATCTTTAAATAATGAGTTGATGGAGCAAGCCCGGCCTAACTCTAAAGTCTATCTGGAAGAAAATAACTGAAAAATAAGTATAGTCCTCAAAAGATTAGGACTCACCAAACCGCAACCGCCGATATCACCAAAGAATCGACTAATAATACCGAGGCCGAGAACTCGCAACGTATCATGATACTGTACAACATAGAAGGTACGCATCAGTACTTTGAATGTACTTAGTATGTGAGAGATAATATAAACGTGAAGACACAAATACCTCCACCGAAATGACATGAAATGACCAACTAAAATACTGAAACCGAACAATCGAATATAACCGAGCATGGTCCATAATGACTTCGGGTCATGATCGAGACATTCTTGAATCTAAAATACTAAGTTAAAACTATAATCGAATCGACAAGTGAGAGTCTATAACTGACATATAACTACGTGAGCTAGATGTGGAGTTTGATGTATACCCCATCCATAGGACCCAATACACCTTTCCGTGGTATAAAGGCATGAGTTGGGTTATCACAAGTCTAGGGCCATAGCCAAATAACTTCACGGTGGCTACGTAGTTCTGGGAACTGGTGTGCTAGAATCCCGTCCGCTCGGTGCTAAGTTCTACTCCCACTCTGATAGTCCTAGTCTAACTACTAAGCTATGCTCAAAACTGGGAGTCCAAGACTAAGTCGTGTGGGATACTTTTCTCGAAGTACCCTAGGAATCTTATAGGGCCGGATTATGTAATCGGTGTTCTAAGACCGGTCGTAGCCGCTATTTAGAAGCGTCATAACCGTCTAAAGAATAAATGGAACTGAAACTGGAAGTTCTAAGACTCTTCAAAGCTGCTTTATCCGGGAAGTGTCATAACCGCCTAAAGAACAACTAATATTTGATAACCGAGCAAATGAGTTTAATAACTTATATCTAGGAGGCAATAACCGACACCTCAAGAAAAGATCGCAACAACCGATCAACCGACATTTTTCAAAGTACCGAGTAGAGTTGTATTCGATCGAATCGACCGGTATAGCCTCGACCGAGATATCAACTGATATTAACAACATAGGAATAGTCAACACCGATAAAATCAAACAACATGAATGACTAATCAAATATGCAAGACTCTAATTTATCGCATGCCAAAGCCAGCTAAAATCATCTTTACAAGGACAAGTACCAACAAGTCACAAGACAGTGAAAATATAACTACAATTAACATGAATAATATTCAATATGATATAGAGGGAATCAAAGTTGAAAATTTAGTCACATTTGAAAACTCCAAGGACTAGAACTAATAAAAAATTTAAAGGAATTTTTGGGAACAAGGAAGGACAATTCCTTTGTTAAAATCCCACATACTCCGGTGAAGAGTTCTTGAGAGAAGCCCAAGAAATTTGAAGAATTGAGGAAGCCTCTAGTTAGCTCTAAGATGCCTGACAGGAATTTATTTGCTTTTCAGGATCAGGTGAGGGAAGAGAGAGACTTAGTCTATTACTCTTAATTTTCCAAAATATTCCATAACGCATATAGTTTAGGATAGAAATAGCTGAAAGTTACGAAAACACCTCTTGGAGCATCACAGATAAATCCTACCGCCAGTCCCCACGAAGCACTCCATGAGTCGTGGGGTTGGGAACGAACCATGGTACCAAGTCGTGGCCATGTCAATGATTCATCATTGTTGACCATGACCCGTGTGGTCACCTCTGCCTTCATCGCCCAAAATCCTTGATCCCCAATCCCTTTTGACCACGGATGACTTAACAGGTCAGGGTGTTGACCACGACTCATGGTGTTGACCATGACTCGTGGTCACCTCTCGTGGTTACTTCCGCACATGAAATTTCAACTAAGTCCCAAACTCTCTCCCCAAGGGTCACTTAACGACTCGTGGGGTTCCTGAAAGTTCACTAAAGACTTGTTCTATGATCTTTGTGAAGTCCTATTTTCTCCATTTCAATTCCTGGTTCGATCTAGTATTTTCAAGAGCATTATAGGAAATAACCACCAGCACACATCCTACGAATCATCATACGACCCTGCACAGGATTCTGCAGGTCATGTCTTTCTTTCTTATATTCCTTGGCTTCTACAGAATGGGCTAAGTATTGGCATCTGGCACACTTAGAACATGATCCCACTTACTACAAGACCTAACGTATTTGTCTTTAAGAACTCGCATCTTCAAGTTTTTTATAAGGTTCCAATCGTGGTACCTTGCTCTACTACTCAGAATAACTTTTCGCATCATGAATTCTACCAAGTCCTTAAAATCACTGTAGCTTTAATACACGACTCCCGGTATGAGTCTTAGGTAGATGCTATGATCCATAGGTGCTATTCATATCATGAGACTTCACTTGTTCTAATATCTCTAGTATTCCATGACTCAGCTATGGCTCGTACTATCTTGGTACGACTAAGACTGAGAGTCATACTTTTCCTTTTCATTATTCCATTCTTATGAGTTTTTCCACAAGTTCAGTACGGCTCGTACAATCTAGGTACAACTCAGACCGAGATTAAGATTCTGGCTTCTTTTTCTCGCTTCTTTTCGCAACTTTTTGCACATTTTCGCTCTAACACCTATTTTCCTTGAAAACAAAGTAAAAACACCATATCTCATATAAATATACCTAAGCCCATGCTATTTTCCCAATTTGAAGCAAAGTTGTAAACTCACAACTCATTAGTGTTTCACTAGAACTGTCCCCTTTTATCAAGGCAGTTTTCCAGTCAACAACACATTCGTGTGTGATTTAGCGAAACCTAGAATCTCTTGATCATCATTAAATGGAATCCTCGAAGTGTAGCTTCAGTCGCTTCAATATGGTTTGCAATCTTGACTAAGAGTTTGTTGGGCTATCCATTTGCAAAAGGGGAACCGACGGAGAAAAGTATTTATCAATGTTATCCATACCTCCTTTGGCCTTTCCTTCCTTTTGAAGCATTTGAACTATCTTCAACAATTCTCTATTAGTGGCTTCTTTATTCCTTGCTAACACCGTCACTCAACATATGGTTTTATCTTAAGATCAATTTTATCAACACCAACAAGCACAATAGGGTTTTTTATCAACCACATCATCCTTAGTCTCATCACCTGTTGCACAACGTTTCCACTCCTTATGACAACGGTCACAATACGAATTAAAAGGACCTACATGTCCTTTAGATGGGCCGCTGTGCTGCACTAGTAGTGTCCTCTTATTTGGGGTTGTGGTAATGCAAAAGGTCCTACTACTTGTTGTTTCGGTCTTCTGAATAGAAACGACATGAGAACCCACAATATATAAGGTTCTTCAAGCATGAATCCGACTATTCTTGATTTGGAAGTACCTTTTCTAACATTCTTTTGCTTTTAGCCCCCTTGCTTGAGAAGGACCCTTCTCCGGGCTTTTATAACTAGAGAAGGGACTCCCTAGGAACATAGAAGTTAGAGTCGATTCGGGCGAGTTCTATCATTATGCCAAATGCCGACTTGGACCACCATAATCATTCCTTGGTAGAATTGACTCCTTTGACCTTGCGGTTGGAGGCTTGCCATTGTCCTTGATATGAGAAAGGAGGATGGCCTTGATATTGTTATAGGTAGTGTGGTTTATAGCTCTCCGAATGTGCTGCCAACATAGTTGGTATCTTCCACTTGCACATGAGGTGGCACTTGGTATGGTTGAAATTGGTATGGAGGAGGAGGGCATCTATGCCCATATTGAGTAGCACTCGGGGCTTCTTAACAACATTCATCTTTTGACCTCAGCCTCGGTCAATGTCTTGGTAAGTAGGGCTATGTTGGTGGCCATGGATGCTCATCATTTAGTCAGATCCTGGTTCTCCTTTATCAAGTGAGATAATGAAGAGGTACCCACATTTGAAACTCCACTTGATTCCATGTCACTGGTGATGTATTTTTATACTCATTTTAAGATAATGGCAACTCACTGAAGATTTTGATCTTCATACCTTAATATTATTGTTCAAAGTTGACAAAAAAGCCAATGGATCAAAATGTATAGAAATCTTCTAGAAAATAAGTTGGGAACTTGTTGATGTGCCTTCTAAGGTGGAATATAGGCTCTTTTAATCACTTGAATATACATTTCTAAAGAGTTATCAAAAGCAAGTCTGATCCTACGCTCTGTTTTTACTTAGGTGGAACGATTGAATGTTTTCACAGTCTTGTCATATAGATTGAATTGAGGAAAATTTCATATATGCCTATTTCCCAGGCTGTATCTTGAATGAGTATTCAATATTTCCAATCTAAAGGAGGTCGATGTTGTTTTATGAGTTGCAAATATTTAAGAATTCAACATGGTGTAATGTTACAGATATGTTAGAACTACTCGCTTTGAAAAAGTATAAAATATACATTTTATTTTGAAAATGTGAAAGACTCACTCAAGGTGGAACAATAGAAGTTGCGTTGTCCACCTCGGGCTGCTGACTCCCGCAAACACATCTCCATCTCTCCCAATGAACAAATTCATGATCCCGCATCTAACAACAAAACCAAAGAAAAAGTAAAAGAGCAGGCCAAATCAAACAACCAACTAATAGTGCTAGATAGGGCCTATGTCAGCTCCCGGCTAACGCATACTCATAATATTTAATTATCATTCATATCAACTCTAATATTTGAAAGTGCAAATGGTTGAAGAAAATATAGTATCCAACTGAGAATGGAGGCTCAATCCACAGGACTATGTTATACCCGAACTATCTAGCACTTGTCGATTTAGATTTGAATGTTTAGAGACTACTTGGATAGGGAAGTAGGCCAAAATTTATCTATGAATAATGAATGTAAATTGCTTTAAGATTAATTCAATTGATGAGAAATACCAAAGATGTGACCCCAATTTTGGGTTGATCCCCCAAATCATCCAATATGGGCAAATAGACAAATGGGCTATAGATTAACATACAAGAAATCACTTTGCACCAATTGGTATCTTTCAATAGCATTAGTGGTGTCAATCCATTTTAATTTTTTCAAATTAAAGAGAACTTCCTTCTTCCCAATTTTTTGTGCTAATTACAATTCAACTCATGTCTAGAAGAACCCATTGAACAAGGGATATAGCCTTGAATTATTGCTTTACTTGGTGCTAACTCAATCTAACGGTTTTTTTCACAAATCATAAAGGTCATTGGGCAAGATCGAGTGACTATCATTATCAATTACACTTTATAAAGCAATAATCAATCAAATATTCTTAAACTCATAATCGATTTTACCCAATTGGGATCATTCGAATTCACAACATTGGGTTTACAATCTTAGATCTGATTTAGTTATCCATAGCAAGAAGAGAAGAAGAGAAAACAAGTAATTAAATATTCTTATCAATGAAATTGCAAATTAGAGAAGAAAACTTGAATTGATGAAATTCAAATATGCAAAATTACAATCTAGATCTAAGAACTACTCAAACTATGGATGAAAGTATAGTTCTTATCATTCTATCCAAAACTCTACCAAATCTCCCGAAAAAAAATAAAAATTTATTTATATTAAAACTTCAAAAGCCTCTTAAATAATCTAAACTCCAGAGAGTCCCAGGTGGGTAGGATGGACCCTACCTTTGGAAGGGTGCACCGCCCCTTGATCCATCAATCAAAAGTAGCTTCGCCAAGTGTTTTCCATCCACACTCAGTAGACTGCTCTTTTGGATATACGATTTGTCTCTTGCTTCGTTCCTTGAATCTGGCCTCTGTCTGTCAATTGATCCGTCATTAATTGATGGACCGTCTTATGAAAAGATGGTCCGTTCTTCACTCCATTAGTTGGAGATCATTTAAAGTTGTTTTTGGAGCTAGTGGGACTTGATGGACGCTTGCTAGGCCGACTGTCCTTAAAAAAGGTGGTATGTCTTTTTGCTTCTATTTTTGACAAATTTTTGTTTTTCACTCCTCTTTTCTTCAATTCACTTGGGTTCATAAAACAAAGTGTAATAAGGTTAGTTTTAACTTCAATTAGTACCTAAAGATGTATAAAATTCTACGAAATGAAGCAAAGGCTACAAATTCTCTCGACATTACATATCTCGAAAGTATGAGTATATTGCTTAAATTATATAGGTGTAACATCCTTCCTCCTTAGAACTATCGTCCACAAAATCAGCAATATCTTTCTTCATCCCATGCCACCAATAAATTTATTTAAAATATGGCATTTTACAAACTCCAGTGAAGAGAATAGCGGAATAATGTATCTCTCCCATGATCTATTGGTGAAGCCCTGCAACATTTAGAACACAAAGTCGACCATTTGTCATGATCTAACATTAGCAATCTATGTTAATCCTCCGATAGGTGAAACCATCATTTCTCAATAACCCAACATGTGCATTCGTTTTAACTAGAAAATGTATCCCTTAAAAGATAAATAAGTAATCTCTAAAATTAAATATAAAGTAAAATGAAAAGTATCTATTACAATCCCAAAATTCGAAAGTCATTCTATAAAGGACTTTAACTAATAATGCTCAGGGAGTAGAAACAATAAAAGAAAATATAAATAACATTCGTTGAGTAGAAATCAATCGAAGAAGACTCGTGAAGCCCGATAGAAGTCAATTCACCCTTGGATCTAAAGTTTGATACTCTAAATATACGGCTGAGAGGAAGTCTCTGGATCACATTCTGCACTTAAAACAAAGTTCAGGGTAGCATCAGTATAAACACTATGCACCGGTAGACATCATAGACCGACTCATTAGTATCACACATATAATATAAATCAACAAGAAAGCAAATATAACTATACGAAGACACCTATCCTCATCATAACTCAGATGATCAGATATATCACACATATACATCAACCTCAGGTCTATTTACCGGCCAATCACTGCGGGAATGTGTATATATAGTTTTAGTTTCTGCATAACATAATATTATTAATCTATATATCTCTATAAAGAAAGAACTTAGATCCGCCTAAGTGGCACTTTAACAAATTGGTATTTATATTTATCTTTTACATAATTTTTAAGCACTTATCCTTTAAAAAAAACCTACGTACACAAAGGAAAAAAGCCTACTCCAAAACGGAACACTTCGAACACCCGCAAAATCGCATAAGTAACCCCATCTAATTCCTTTTGGTGTTTCTTTCTTCCCTTTCTCTCCCTCATCATCTCTGTGGATTCTTATTCCACTTCTCTAACTTGAAATAACACCTAACAATCATTATTGCATGTAAAATCCCACCGACAAATATATCAGACCATTAGCTTCCAGATTCACCCATCATCCAGTATGCTAATTCTACTTTGAATGTCACCGGTTAATTTTAAATTAGAATAGACTTATCCAAAATCAACTTCACCTAGGCAAAGGTAAGAACTAAGAGTCTAGAATTCCTATATATTGAACTTCAAGGATTATAAAGTACTAATATTAGATAGTTTGAGGTAGGTGAGACTATGTTGATAGGGACAAGTTCAGTTCATGGGACTATGAAGAAGGTTTAGCTTATTAGAGAAAGGATAAAAATAGCTCGTAGTCACTCAGAGATCTTATGCATGTTAGGAGGAGAGAGCTGAGTTTGAAGTAGATGATTGGGTGTTTTTAAAGGTGTCTCCCATTTAAAGGGAGTTATGAGGTTAGGTAGGAAAGGGAAGCTTAGTCCCAATATGTTAGTCCTTATAGATTCGAGGTGAGTTGGAAAGGTGGTATATGGGTTGGAACTACTCAAGAGAGTTAGCCTCGATGCATCCAGTGGTTCCATGTGGCTATGTTGAAAAGTGCATTGGTCATCCATCTTATAGTTATTCCCGGTAGAAAGCATTGGGGTGAAAGATAGCCTACATATGAGGAGGTTTCACAGATCCTTTGATCATTGGGTTCTCAAGTTTAGGAATAAATAAGTAGCTTCAGTGAATGTTTTATGGAGAAATCAACTTGTTGTGGGAGCTATGTGGTCGGCGTATATGGTGGCTAAATACCCACATCTTTTCTTCCACTTCCAATCCAAGGAGGTACCTCGCTTCCTTATTAGTACTCTATTTAGTTTCATGTCAAGTTCATGTCTCTCGGTTCCTTTCATGTCATAGCATGCTTGTATGTTTCATGAATTCAGTTCAACTTGATCATAATCCCGAGTCACTACTCCATCACTTTTCAACTATGGTTGTTCATTTTTGGATTGCCTTCTTTCCCCAAATTTTCCAATATGCTTAATCCACATTCGGTGACGAATATACCGAAAGGGGAGATAGTGTACACCCCAAAAGTCCCTAAGTATAAGGACTGAAATGGAGAAAATAGAAAAATCCTTACAGGTCACTAAACGAGGCGTTGGGTGACTAATCATGACCCGATGGTCATGGTGTGACCCATTAAGTGGGAAGGTTGGTGAAAACTTGGGTTTTAGAGAGTTTGGGCGACCGATTAAGTGAAATGATGAATTATTAAGTGCAGGCATCAAGAAAAGATCTGGAAATTGGAGAAAAATCATCCAGTGGCACGAGACAGATAAAGACCCGCTTAGAAAACCCGACAAATCATCGTGTGGATCGTTGTCCGGCAACAGGATTTTCTAGTCGTTTGGAAGGGTATTTTCATAATTTCTATGTTTTTAAATCCTAAACTAAGTCGTTCAAGCCTCCTAAAGGGAATTTTTAAGGAATTTAATCATCCAAAACCCTCATTATACTCCTAACACTCCAAGTTAAAGATCAAAACCCTCTCAAGCCTCAAGCGTCAAGGTCGTCCTTCTCTTTTCCCAAACTTTGAGCATTAAAACCTAGCAAGGAGTCCATCAAGTTGAGGTATGTAGGTTATGAATGGGGAAAATCCTTCCACCCTCATGCCATTTTCAAGCTAAATAGATAATCTCTACTTCTCAAGTTCTAAGTTGTGAAATTAGGTTTTAAACCTAATTCCATGCCATTATCCATGATATCTCTACAAGCACAACTCTCTCATGTTCCAATAAATGAAATATAGTTATTAGGGCAGATTTTACTCTCATTCCTGCGAATTGATGATTTCAAGCTTATGGTAATTTTTGCCCTACTATGCATGAGATTTTATGAATTTCATGCTATGAGCCTATGATGTCTCGTATGATGAATTATCAAAGTATGCATGAATGTTCATGAATTCTTAAACTTATGATTTTCGTGATTTGAGTTATGAAGCATTATTCAAGTATGTATGATATTATGCTTTTACAAGTCCATGAGTCAAGTCTATTTTATCATCATTTTGGCCAACGCTATCAATATAAGTTTAAAGAGATGTTTTGGAGTCAAGTCTCCCAAGAATCATAACGGCGTTATGTTTTGAGGGATATGATTATGAGAAATATGCATGTTTTGGTGGTAATGTCTAGCATTGAGTAGGTCCAGAATTTTGAGGACCCGTGTCTCATAAATACGTGTCACCGTAGGTTATGTTCATATTCAGACTGCTTCAAGAGAGGCTTCCCCTTCCCCCGAGGGAAGACTAGGCATATCATACTTCATTATTCTTTTCCATAGCAAGGCTTAGGACCATTCTAACCACCTGAACAAGATAGTTAGGTCATCACGTAGTTCTATCGTGATGGTACGCGCTTATGATGAATCCTTCCATTGTTCTTCATATTTTTAGTTACTTATGTTCATGTCTTATGATATTATGTTTATAGCATGGCTGACCCATTAGCAGTTTATAAGTTTTCACTTATGATTTCAAGTACGATACATGATAGTACTTCTATATCTATTCTTTAGGTTATGTTTCTTACTTCCACGATGATATCTCATGATTATTATTAACCAAGAATATGGCTTTTAGCATGTTGCCCTTACTCTCATTTCTATCTTGATTTATGTTCATGATTTCAGACTATCATTTTACTAGCATATTTTACTTCCTCTACATACTTAGTACATTCTAAGTACTGACCGCATACTTTATGTTATATTATCTCATGATATAGGTTCGGGTGATCTCGCTTAGCCTCACATTAGCTCACCGCTTCAATCCAGCCATTCCAATTTTGGTGAGTCCTCATGATCTTGTGACATCAGTTTTTATTATGACTCTTTTTCTTATATCTTTTAGTCTCAGACTTAGCGAGCTAGTTAGTGTTGTCCCATCACCATCATATGTTCGCAGGCTTTTTAGAAAACTATATAGATGGTTCAAGATGTTGGCCGTGTTAATGCTTATGTCTTTATGTTATATAGACTTCCACTTATATTATGTTCATGTTCTCTTTTCTCTTAGTGATGCTCTTGTTCATGCTATGTATGTGCCATGGGTTAGCTTGGAGAAATTTGTGGTTCTAGGTCCCGTTTGTCGGTCCAAGGTCCTAGCTCGGGTAGTGACAAACTTGATATTAGAGCAAACATTTAAAATGTCCTAGGTGTCTCGAAAGTTACATTATGTAGAGTCTTTTCCACGGGTGCAGTTGCCACTGTATGGGGAAGAGGCTATGAACATTTTAGAAAAATTTCCCTTCATTCATATATTCTATGTCGTGGAAATAGCACTGCCTTCATCCTCCAACTCGTGCTATACACATTTGCGTAAACATGCTTCCCCACCGAGTCAATGAAGAATAAATGGCAACAACTATGGGCTACAAGTGATGGCAACAGAGACGATATCAGCCAGCCCCACCAGCTCCAGAGGATCCTTTGCCTGAGCTGGTCACTCATGTTGAGTTCAAGGCTCCATTTTTAGATGTTAATACAAACCATGATCACTGTGTCAACCAACAGTTGTAGCTCATGTGAACCAAAATGGGAATGCGGAGGCAGCTAGGGTATGAGACTTCATTAGGATGAACCTACCATAGTTTCAGGGGTCAAAAGTGATGAGACCCACAAGAGTTTATTAAAGAGGTTCTGAAGATTACCAGTGGATAGATGCGGTGGAGTTGCAACTTCGTTGGCCGGGATGGAGTTTGTTATGACATTCATGGACAAGATCTTCCCCCGAGAGTTAAGGGAAACAAAGGCAGCTGAGTTCGTCAATTTGAAGTAGAATGATATGACTGTTCGTGAGTGCCCGGAAGTTAATTCTCCAAGTACGCTAAAGATTGTTACTGATCCAGGCCTATTGCATGAGCAAGTTCTTGAATAGGGGGCATATTTATTACTAAGGAGTGTAGGACTGCCATGCTGATTAGTGAGAAAGATATCTCCCGACTAATAACATAAGCCCAACAGATAGAGGTAGAGTAGATAAAGGAAAAGGAGACAGAGGCCAAGAGGGCCAGGAAAGTTAGCTATGGGCATTTCCAGAAGAGGTCCGATGGTGGACATCGCCCTTGTCCCTAGTAGAGGTCGTCAGCCCCAGCTCCATCATCATCCTGCATTCCACCTAGACCTCGAGGAGATTAGAGAGCTAGAGCATCAGGCTCTAGGGGTCAGAGGAGCATGATAGGGAAGCACACTATTCCAGTTTGCAGGAAGTGTTTTAGGAAGCACCCCGAGAGCCCTTGGTTGGCTCCAATGGTTGTTTCGGGTGTGGGAAGCTCAGAAATATGCTCATAGATCATCCTTTAGCTAGGCAGAGTGACGATAGAGGTCGTCCCTCAGCCACCACTTTAGCAGCTCCAGTAGTTCGCCCTTCTTAACGGGACACCTATTCTAGTGCAGCGGGCGGACAGCACCAGAACATGTTCTATGCACTTTCATCCCTTCAGTAATAGGACTGCTCACTTGATGTGGTCATTCATATGCTAAAAGTCTTCCATCTTGATGTTTATGCATTATTAGATCCAGNTGTTTCGCGCATCTTCCTTGCCGACGTTCGCGTTTTAATTTCGATTCCAAGCCTCTACTTCACCAACTCATGGATTAGTCCCTCAAATTCATTAAAACCTGCAAAACAAAGACTAATCATGTTGGTTAGTACATGTATTCACATTTATATGAAATTACATGAGAATGTATATAATTAATTAGATAACCAAGACTAAATTAAGGTATAAACCATCACTCGGGCATGCTATTTTGCCCGAGATCACATCACTTGTGTAGTATTTAGAATTTCTTTATGAGAGTGAGAGCTTTTCTTTATAGTCCCGGTTTCATGTATACATATCACTGTGAGTTTTTGGGACTTCATTTGTTGTATGGGTACATGAGTTGTATTGCATCCTACCAGTTTTCTCTGTAAATAGCATTAGTGATAGCTCAGTTGTCTATTAATAGTTTGATGCCATTTCTAGATCCCTTTGTGTCATAAGTTTTATTTGCATGTGTATACAACAGTCCTAGTTTTGAATGTTTGAAAGAAAATGGGCTCAATACTTAATAGTGGTCATGTGTGAAAATTTTGTTATTGTTGGTTGTAGGTCTTCTATTTTACTTTTTAGTTAAGCGTCGTAGTTGTAGTAGTGTTTTCATTTGCCTGAGGACATTCAAAAGTCTAAGTTGAGGGTGTTTATCCTCCATACTCAGTACATTCAAAGTACTAATCATATATTTTTTGTGTTATATCCTGTCATGATAAAGGTTCGGGTGTTCAGTCTCACCCCCTCTGCTAGACACGCTCTCGCCCTAGATTTAGCATTAGGTCTTGGTGAGTCCTTATCATCGGAGGCATCAATTTTTGTTTATGTCTTTGTTTAGTCATTTCAGTCATAGATTTTGGTAAGCTAGTTGGGAGCCTATCCCTTCAACTCGTCTCATTTTTAAAGAGACTATGATGTATAGATGTCAAGAGATTTGACTTGTCATGTCAGCCGTACGTTATGATATCTCAGACTTATTCCGCTTATCTTATAGCTTATAACTTGCTTCCAATTAGTTGTATGCTTATGCTTATGTTATGTATGTATCATGGGTTAGCTTGGATTCATACATGGTTCTAGGTTCCGTGTTGTGTTTGGGGTTTACGCTCTGATCGTGATAGATAGGAAGAAGAGCAAGAGGGCTAGATTAGCTTGTAATAATGGGGGTATCAGGGAGGTTGCATCAGTACATAAGAGGTCATTAGGACCTTCACCTTCTATGGCTAGAGCACCATCTCCGAGATGCAGATATGATTAGAAAGGTTAGGCTAGTCAAGAACAAAGCTTTAGGGTACCAGATCACAATCATAGGCCAATGTAGGTATCTGTCTATCTCTAAGATGTTTGAATTTTTCAGAACTCCATGGACATGTAGAAGAGAAATGCTATCCCCACTTGGACCAAGACAAAACTTTTACTTGTTTAAATAAAAATTAAGATAAAGTAGAGTCAGGGCATGAAAAATCTCTTTATGTTAAATAGAGCCATTTTGCAAGTTCATTATTATGGGTAGGAACTACTTAGAGGACTTCACAACATACTCCTTGAAGAAAATATGGAAAAGGACATGGAAGACAGTGTCATATGAGTATGGATGTGTGCTATGTGTGAGGCCTTTGAGGCCATTATCAAAAATACTATTTATCAACGAGATGAGGTACTAGTGGTAACATGGTTTAGTCTACTAATTCAGCAATGATTGCTTCGATAACACCTCTATGTTGTTCACAAGCCTCAGGTAGGTAGGTGCTGACTAGAGGTGGAGGTTAGAATTGCCTATATGCTTAGTTGGTCATCAAGATTCAGAGGCATCTCCAAATGTCTTCACAAGTATAATAACAGTCTTCACTTTTGATGTTTATTCTCTTATTGATCCTATATCTACTCCCTTTTGTTTCTAAGAAATTAGGAGTCGAGCTTGAATGGTTATGTGCGCCATTCTCTATATCTATCCTAGTCAGTGAGTCAGTTGTGGTTAGACAGGTTTTAGAGGTTGTATAGGTATGATGTGCTATCGAGACTCTATAGCTGACTTGATTGAGCAATGTCGATATGATGTTATTATGGCTGTGGATTGGTTATCATTGTGCTATTCTACGGTCGATTGTCAGACAAAATTTGTGATGTTCTTGTTTCCAAATGAACCTGTCCTAGAATTGAAGAGTGATGCTGTGGTGCCCATGGTAAGTTTGTTTCTTACCTTAAGGCAAGGAAGTTTATTTCCAAGGGAAGAATTTACCACTAGTATAAACTAGGGATGTAAATGTCAAGAAATAGATCCTTCAATTTGTGTGAGTTATGAATGAATATCTAGAGGTATTTCCAGATAAACTTACTAGAATCCCTTTTGATTGGGAGATTGACTTTCTAATTGACGTTCTCCCCAACATGAAGATGATATTAATTTCACCATATAGGATGGCTCCAATAGAGTTGAATGATCAGTTGAAAGACCTTGATAAGGGATTTATCAGACTAAGTGTCTCTTCTTAGGGTGCACCGGTCTTATTTATTTGAAATAAAGACGGGTTGTTAAGGATATGCATTGACTATTATTAGTAGAACAAAGTTACAATTAAGAAGTAATATCCACTTCTTAGAGTTGATAATTTATTTGGCCAAATTCAAGGTGCCAAGTATTTTTTTCCAAGACCAACCATATGTCAGGTGATGAAGGGCGTAGTTACGCACTTCATAGACATATTTTGCCCGTACTTTACT
>JACEIK010005530.1:79418-97754 GCA_018107945.1 Datura stramonium | reverse complement strand
CTAAAGAGTCTCATCTAACTGTCGTAAAATGGATCATTCGCTATCTTATTGGAACCAGAAATTTTGGTTTATAATATCCTTATTATAAAAATTTTGATTTAATTGGTAATGTAGATTTTGTAGTTGAAAAATTTGACAGAAAAAGCACAAGTGGATCTTGTCAGATTCTTGAAGAAGCCCTTACTTCCTGGCAAAGCAAAAAGCAAAATTCGGTAGCACTCTCTACTAAAGAGGCGGGATATTTGGCTCTTGAAAGTTGTGGCACTCAATTGTTATGGATGAAACATCAGCTATTAGATTATGATCTCAATTATGAAAGTGTTCCTATTTTATGTGATTACACCAGTGCCATTAATCTTTTTAAATATACTGTGCATCATTCCAGGCTATGCCTATAGATCTTAAGCATCATTTTACTAAAGATCATATTGAAAATGGAGATTTTTTATTAGAATTTGTTGATTATGAAAATCAATTGGCTGATATTTTTACTAAACCCCTTTTGAAAAATCACTGTTATTTTTTAAGGAAATATCTCGGTGTTATTTCTTTTTCCCAATTAATTTTTCTTAAATTATTGTGTCAAATACTTCTCTTAAATTAATTATGTCAGTTCATTTTTCTAGGTTATTATTACTTAGTCTATTTGCATGCCGTCCCTTCAAGAAGTAAGTTCAAGCTGTCAAGACTT
The DNA here is from genome assembly GCA_018107945.1 of Datura stramonium. NCBI lineage: Eukaryota > Viridiplantae > Streptophyta > Magnoliopsida > Solanales > Solanaceae > Datura > Datura stramonium. Next base: position 97,063 of record JACEIK010005530.1, on the reverse strand, counting down.
GATTCGCAGTTAGGATAGAAATATTACATAATTCACCTTTCTTGGTTATTAAACAGGACGATAGCTAGACGCTTAGGATTAAATTGTGACATTACCACTCACAGACGTAGTATTGAAGTTAATTTTAGGTTAAATGGTTAGAGGTTTGAAAGTCCATAACCAAGGGCCATAACCCCATAAATCACTCCATGCTGATAATTACTTATGAATTAAGTTGTCACATCCCCACTCATCAATGTAGTTGTGAGGTTAATTCATCTATGTTTAGAGGCTTGAAAGACCACGAACATGGCTTTTATCTTGTAAGACAACAAATGAAAGAGCATACTTGAACCAATGCAAATGTATCTTTACAGGATTGTTCGGCCTTAGCTGTAGATGATTCTTATTATTTGTTATTCAAATTAATTTGTGATCAAAACTAGATTTAGTAACAAACAACTCAAATCTTGAAAACTAGCACTTGTGAAATTTGACTTAACACTTGAACTTTGTAATTCATTTAAGCTCCAGTCCTTGTGTGTTCGACATCTGGCTCTTAAGATTCACTGTATTACTTGTATGACCACGTACACTTGTGCGTGAAAAACCTGACTACTAGTTACAATGACCCTTCCAACTAGTCATTGCTGGACTTGACGACTCGTTGGACCATCCATTATTTCCTGGGGTATTTCTGGTACTCTAATCAATGATTGAACAGGATGAGTCATTATCTAAAACAATGACTCGTCACTCCGCTTGTCGTCGTAACTGCCACGCCATCATAAATTTCCAACTTCTTCCAATAGGTCCATACCATGGATCATTACTTGACACAATGAGCCATGGTATCCATCCGTTGTCTCTGAACCAATTTTGACCCCTTACTGAAATCTACTCAACAACTTCTTAGAATGACCCATCGGATCATCCAATGAGTCATTTCTAGGCTCGTTGTTTCTGGGAGACTTGACTGAAGGCCTACAACAGGTCGTCTTTTTCCAAAACGACTCATTCTTTGAGTTATTCTATTACCCTGGTGCAATTTTTCTGTTTTCTCCGATTCAACCCTCAAGTTTGATCTTAAGGACTTTTGGTTGTTACATCCTATCACTTATTCTTTGAGCATATGATTAATACGCTTAAATGTTTCCTTGGTCGTGCTTGATTCTCTCTTCTCTCTGCTTTTGTCTCTGCCTCTACGTGGGTTTATCTTTTTCTGGTTATCTTTTGCCCTTTTGTGATGAAGGGGGAGAACACTTTGTCTGGTTTGTTTTGGTTAATGTTTGTGGATGGTTTGATGGCCTCGATTAAATATTCTGTGTTGTTTATATCTCTATCCTATGTATTATTACTTTCCTAGGTTGAGCTTCTTTTTGTGTTCATTTTTTACTTTCATATAAGCATCAAGTGAGGGGGAGGAAGCTTCAAGTGATGGCAAGGAATCCACAATATTTTTTTGATATAGGGAAGTGTCTCAAACTCACATCCCCAAATTATGTCATCATCAAAAAGGGGGATATTGTTAAACTAACATGTTTTAATTATGAGTAATTTGATGCATGACAACTTATTAAGCAAATCACAAACCAAGCAGAATCCAACAACAATTGTGGATGGATAGCTGACTTGGCAATGCTGACGGGACAATAAGAAGGAACTCACTATGGAAAGACTCAAAGAAATCAAACGGTCTCCAACATTATTTATGGAAGGAAAATCCCAGTTGACTTGACAATGCAGATGGAACGAAATGAAGGAACTAACTATGAAAAGACTCGACAATCAGTAAAAATGATATTCAATCAAGCTGAAATTCAACTATGTTTATGGAAGGAAAATCAATGCTATCAAATGGAAGGTCAAAACCCAATCTCTTCTAGAAGGAAAAAATCTTCTGCGGAAATAAGACACAAGACTTACCGAAAGAAATCGGCCCCAAATTAGTCAAGCTATCAATCTCTGCTCAAAATTACATCTTTGATTGGGTAAAAATCCATTGAGTTATCCCTTAATGAGATGTCAATCAAGATCAAAAGGAATTGATCTTAATATCTTCTCCAAGCATACGCTGAGTCTTTAAAAAGGGAATCAAAAGACTCCATAAGGCCGTACATCTTAACTTGATCAATCTGATAATTCTAGACCTATTCAATCATTGTAATCTAAAAAGAATTTCTAGTGAAATCAAAAGATAAAAAAAGTTAGATAGATATATAGGTTGAGGCTGTATCAAGAATTTACCATTGGTCAGAAATATTGGTGAACTCACTCTTGTAACTATAACTTATTTACAAGCTCTAAGGAAATTCCTTGTAATCCAAGGGGACTGGACTAGACATGATAACGGTGATCCGAACCAGGATAAAATATCTGTGTGATTTAATTTAATGCTTTATATTTGATCTGTTGTCACTAACATTTTCTGCAGGAAATAAGTTGACTAATACGTTCTCATAGTTGAATTATAGCCTTAAGTGCTTTAATTTTTAAATTCACCCCTCTTCTTTATTTATCATGGTTAAGGTACTTTTATACTCTCACATCTTGATGCTTTTGATTCAATTCTTATGGATTTGAGTAACATAAATGTTGAAGTTAATAATGAGGATGAAGTCGTGTTTTTACTTACTTTCTTACCCCGTCATTTAAGCATATAAGAGATACTATGCTTTATGAAAAGGATAATATTTATTTTAGAGAAATCAAATGTATCTTAAAATCAAAAGAACAAATAGATAGAGATACTATTGGGGAAAGTAGTGGAACCCATGGGCAAGGATTATTTGTAGGAGGTAGATTTAATAAGAAAGAATCAAGTGGTGAAAGGTCTGAATCAAGGTTAAAGTATCAATATAAAAATGTAGTGTGAAAATATTGTCATAAGAAAGATCATATTATTTCTGAATATTATAAATCAAAAAAAATAAAAGCATAAGGAAAAGAAAAATGAGCATCAAAATACTGACCCAACTAAAGCAAGTGTACCTGTTGATGAGACTGAGGGAATAATATTTTTAGCTACCAATAGTAGTTTTGAATCTAATGATGAGTGGATTTTAGATATGGGTTGTTCTTATCATACGTGTCCTGATCGAGATTCGTTTACCACATATTAATCTATTGGAAGTGGAATTGTCTTAACAGAAGAAAAATGCTCCCCACAAAGTCATTGGTAAAGGTACAATTCGAATCAAAATGCATGATGGTGTGGTGAGAACTTTCACCGATATTAGATATGTTCGTGACTTAAAGAAAAATCTCATCTCACTAGGCACTTTAGAATCTCTTGGGTGCAAATACATAGGTGAAGGGGGAGATCTGAAAATCTCTCTAGGTACTCTTGTGATCATGAAAGCACGCATATATGGTACATTGCACTTTATTGGGATTCACTGTTACAGGTGCTACTGCAATTTCTACTTCAAATCAATCTGATTCCGACATCACCAAACTGTCGCATATTAGTGAGAAAGGTCTTTGCATCCTCAGCAAAAGAGGTCTCTTGTGTGGACAAAGTACCAAAAATATGGAGTTCTACAAACATTGTGTGTTCGAAAAGCATAAAAGAGTCAGCTTTAAATCTCTAACAATTCATCAAACAAAAGGTACTTTAAATTACATTCATTCAGATTTTTGGGGTCCTTCTCGTACACCATCAAAAGGTGGTGTCAGGTATATGTTAACTCTCACTGATGATTATTCAAGAAAAGTTTGGGTTTATTTCCAAAATAATAAAAGTGATATTTTCTTAAATTTCAAATAATGAAAAGTTTTGATTGAGAAATAAATAGGCAATAGGTCAAGAGGCTTAAAACAGATAATGTATTGGAATTTATAATGATGAGTTCAATGAATTTTTCAAAAATGAAGGAATTGCTCGACATTGCACTATGAGGATGACTCCTCAGTAAAATGGTATTGCAAAAAGAATGAACAAAGCTCTTTTGAAAAGAGCTCATTGCATTATTTCAAATGCAGGGTTGATAAATACTTTTTGGGTAGAGACTATCTCTACAACTTGTTATATTGTCAACCGTGCTCCTTATGCTCCTTTGAACTTTAAGATTCAAAGGAAATATGGTATAATACTCTTGTTAATTATTCTGACTTAAATTTTTTAGTTGTCTTGCTACATGCATGTGAATGATGAAAAATTAGAGTCAAGGTCTAAAAAGTGTATTTTCCTTGGATATGCATTGGGAGTGAAAGGATAGAAACTTTGATGTCTTGGTCCCAAGTCATCAAAATTTATAATCAGTAGAGATGTAACCTTTGATGAATCCTCTATTACATCACAGAAAAGAGTCTTCTAGTTCTTGTAACAAGAATAAAGGAACAGGATATACATGAGCAGGTGGAGGTTGAGCTTGACATTCTTTTTGAGTCAACCTCATCATCTGCGGAATAATATACAGTTGATATTCTAGAAACTGAAGTTCCAAAAGTTGATCCAAAAGTTTTGATTTTTGAAGTTGAACCAAATGAGTGTTCCATAGACATGCATAGACAAAGGAGACAAATTCAAAAATTAGGAAGTTATGGAGATTATGTTGCATCTTTTTTCAGCTGCACATGATATTGAAGAAATTGGAGAATCATCAAATTATTCAGAAGCAGCTTCTGATGCTGATTCATCCAAGTGGTTAATTACAATGAATGAAGAAATTGAGTCTCTCCACAAGAATGGTATTTGGTCTCTTGTGAAGCCGCTATCAGGAAAGAGAATCTTTGGTTGCAATAGGTGTTCAAGAAAAAGGATGGAATTCCAAGGGTTAAAGATGCAAGGTAAAAGGCACGGTTAGTTGCAAAGGGTTATAACAGGTATAATGTAACACCTCATATCCCAAAGTAGCTTCTTATAGCAAAATATCAGATGTTGCAGGCTTGGTGCATGGGTGATGAAGGAAGAGACTTCCTTTCAAGTGAGTGAAAGCCATAACTCAGGGCATCACCCTTTGATGGTAAAGTTGACGGCCATCAGTTAGACGACGGACTGTCACTTATCCCATCAAGGTAGGATTCCCCTACTTTGAGGGTGACAGAGAACCTGACAGACCATCAAGTGACTGACTTTCCATCACTTTGACCGTCATTAAGGTCAAGTTTTTGGGCCATTCTTCTTAAGGGAAAATGGTGGGAATGACGAACCGTCAAGCTGGTGACGGTGTGTCACTTTGGCTATCAGGCGTACAATGGCTCAAAAATCGTAGATTTCTATATGTTTCTCCCAAGGGTATTTTTGTATTTTCCCACTTTTTTAACCTCTATACTATGTCTTTTTGACAATATTTTCAAAGGATTTAGAGGGTTTAAATGGTTCTCCTCCCTCATTCTCCACCTAGACTTTTAGAACATCATACGTAGAATCCAAGACTTTTCTCTCAAGAAAAAACTAGGGCTCTTTGTTAGTTGCAGAAATTCAGGCTTCTTCTTAAGGGATTCTTCCTTCAGGCATGCTGGGATTCAATAAGGATATTCTTTCATCCTTGTGCCCAAAAATTATCTTTAGAAACCTTCTCTACTCTAGCTGTGTAGGAATTATGAATTAAGGCTTTTCAGAGAACTTATGAATGTTCCTTAAATTCAGTTATTTTTAGAAGTTCCTGTAATCCTAGTATATGATCTTCATGTTCGTGAATTAATTCTCATAGTATGTTTTCTAACCATAGACTTTTAGCATGATCTTTGGGTTGAACCTTGCATAATTTAAAAGCTGGTCTGAATTGTTATTTTCCATGGGTTAGTATCTGAGTATAATCTGCAGCATGTACGTTTTTAATTTAAAGTTATAAATTTTTAGTACATGGGTATACTTAATATTTTCCTAGAAATGTCAGTCTATCAGTTTAGCACTTTATCAATCTATCAGGATTCTTAGTATTTTTAGTTATTAGGTCCTTAGGCTCTCAGGACACTCCAGATAAGTAGTTCTGACTTAGCCTTAGGACATCAGTTTCGAGCTAATAAGTTCAATTAGATATAATCAGGATTTCAATTGGGAGTTGTACTCAGCCTCGAGTGTTCCGGGGATCAGCGCACCCAATTTCTTAGAACTACGTGCCAAAGTTAGTGATCACACAGTTCAACTACTATACCCTGGTAAGGTATAGTGGGCTCTCTTAAGATGAGGTGTATACATTGAACTCCATGTATAGCTCACATTGTTATATGTCGGGTAACAAGCACTCCCACAATACAACATAATCATAGTCCTCTGTCCAGTTCAGTCTTTTAGATTCCAGGACATGCTTCACTCTAAATTACTTTATGAGTTATCACTAAAATTTTATATTTCCAAACTATTTGCAGTATTTATAATTTCAGATAGAGTTATTGCGTGTCATCTCCATATGTCTTACGAGTTTGATTAGCATACTTATGTTTTATCTTATATCTCACATACTCAGTACATTTAAAGTACTAACACATTCTTTTTACATGCTATATCATTTTATGATATAAGCTCAGGAACATAGGTTCAAAGCGATTAGTTTTGTTAGACTCAGATCAGTAGTACATCAGTGGTAAGTCCTAATCTTCTATGGACTAGAGCATTTCTTTTCATTTTAGTTACACTGTTTTCGATTTCAGATTTTGGAGTTAGCTGGGGGCTTATCCCAGCAACTCACCAGTTTATTTAGAAGGCTTTCCGATAAGGTGTATTAGTTCCTTCTTGAGCCTCAGTGTTTGTTTGGAATTTTAGTATTTGCTAAGATTTTATCCTCTCTTTCATAAAAATATTTCTTTATTTACAACGACTTCCACTTAAAGGTTTCTTGCATGTATACTAAAATGATGCTATGCCATTGGTTGTCTTGGATCCATTCGTGGTTCTAAGTCCCGTGTTACGGCCAAGACGTCTGCTTAGGTCATAAAAAACTCAATATTAGAGCATTATTCTTAGAGTGTCCTAGTATGTCTATAATCTGCAATAAGTAGAATCTTTTTCATGGTTGTGAAGTGCATCACACTTATGAGGAAGAGGCTACAAGGCATTGTAGGAAAATTCCCATTTCTTCATGGTTCTTATCAAGCGTAGAGTATGAAACTCTAAAATGTCCTTCTAACTCGTGCTCTACCATTTTCACTGACAATGCCTCCCAGAAGAGTGAATAGAAGGAAGAATGGTAATGCAAACCAGCAAGCCCACCAGCTCCAACAACACCTCAAAACAATCAAATGGTGTATGTTGAATTCTGGGCTGCTATTCAGATGCTTGCCCAGGCTATGGCCAACCAGGTCAACCAGCAAGTTGTCGTATTAGTTAATAATAATGGGCCCACAGTGGCTGCCTGAGTCCGAGACTTTATGCAAATGAATCCCCATGAATTTCATGGGTCTAAAGTAGAGAAGGACCTAAAGGATTTTATCGATGAGGTTCAGAAGATCACCCAAATCATGGGTGTTACCTCCATCGAAAGTGTAGATTTGGCCACTTGTCAGCTGAAAGGAGTGGCTCAGATATGGTACAGGCAATGGAAAGAGGGGAGACGGGTTGGTGCGGATCTGGTGTAGTGGGACGAGTTCATGACTGTGTTTCTAAACAGGTTCTTTCCCCAGGAGTTAAGGGAAGCAAAGGTCACATAGTTCATCAATTTGAAACTATATAACATGATTGTATAGGAGTATGCCTTAAAGTTCATTCAACTATCAAAATATTCTTCGGAGATGGTTGCCGAGCCGAGGGCTTACATGAGCAAGTTCGTAAATGAAATCTCAAACTTGGTGGTTAAGGAGTGCAGGACTGCCATTCTCATCAGTGACATGGACATATCCAGGCTTATAATCCATGCACAACAGATAGAGGCAGAGAAATTGAATGAAATAGAAAGGGAAAGTAGGTAGGCAAGGACCAGTCAGTTCGAGTATTCACATCAGAGATTGGGTGGTGGTTGTCGCCCATAGAAGCAATAGAGACCTCTAGTAGCCTCTTCAGCCAGTGCTCTTTCTTCCAGGCCCTATAAGGATCGAAAGGGTGGAGCATCAGACTCCCAGCTCAGAGCCATATTTCCAGTAGCTGCACTTTCCCAGTATGTCCTAAGTATGGTAAGAACCATCCTGGTGAGTGTCGTTTGGGCAAGGAGGATTGCTATTGTTGTGGCCAATTGGGTCATAGGTTGCGGGTTTACCTGTCAACCAAACGTGGAAACGCCCAATACACTACATTAGCAGCTTCAACGGGTTGCCTAGCTCAGTAGGATACTACTTTGGTATAGGTGGCGATCAGCGCCAGAATTGCCTTTATTCCCTTTCCTCCTACTAGGATCAGGATAACTCGCTCGATGTAGTCATCAGTATGTTACGCCTTTTTCACATAGACATCTATGCATTACTAGATCCAGAAGCCACAATTTCCTTCATAACTCCTTATGTAGTTGTTTAGCTTGATGTTAGTCCAAAAATTTTGTCAGAACCATTCCCGGTCTCTACCCTTGTTGGTGAGTTAGTCATAGCCAGTTGAGTATATAAAAATTTCCCAGTCACAGTCTTATAGAAAATCACCGCAGTGGATCTAGTAGAGTTAGACATGATTGATTTTGACCTTATTCTTGGCATGGACTGGTTACATTCTCGTTATGCCTAAGTTGATTGTAGATCCAGATTTGTTAAGTTCCAGTTTCCTAATGAATAGTCTTAGAGTGGAAGGATAGTACTTCAGAACCTAAAGGTCAGTTTATCTCTTACCTTAAGGCTAGGAAAATAATTTTAAAAGGGTATATTTATCACTTAGTTTGGGTCAAGGATTCTAGTTCCGAAACCCTAACTCTTCAGTTAGTTCTAGTTGTTAGTGAGTTTCTAAATGTGTTTCCCCAGGATCTTCATGGAGTCCCTCCCGAGCAGAAAATTGACATCAACATAGACCTTCTTCCAATTACCCAGCCCATCTCAATTTCTTCTTACAAAATGGCTCCACTGAGCTTAAAGAGTTGAAGGAATAGTTGAAAGACCTGTTAGACAAAAGTTTCATTAGGCCCAGTAAGTCTTCATGGGATGTCCCACTGTTATTCGTGCGCAAGAAAGACAGTACACTCAAGATGTCTATCGATTACCTCAGTTGAACAAAGTCACGATCAATAAAAAATATCCCCTACCCAGGATTGATGACTTGTTCGACCAACTTTAGGAAGCTAGCTATTTTTCCAAGGTAGATCTCATATCAGGATACCATCAACTCAAGGTCAGAGAAACATTCCGAATACATCCTTCAAAACTCAATATGATCTCTATGAATTGATAATTATGTCTTCTGGACTAACAAATGTTTCTGAAGCTTTTATGGACTTGATGAATAGGATATTCAAGCAGTACCTGGACATGTTCATTATTGTCTTTATAGACTATATTCTTGTATATTCCAGAACAGAGGAGGAACATGCAGACCACCTAAGGATAGTTTTGCAAAATGTGAGAGATTGCCAGTTATTCACTAAGTTTAGTAAGTGTGAATTCTGGCTGAAATTAGTGACATTCCTAGGTCATGTTATCTCCAGTGAGGGTATTCAGGTAGATCCAAAAAGATATCAATATTTAAGGACTGACAAAGACCCACTTATCCATTAGACATCAGGAGTTTCTTGGGCCTACCTGGTTACTACAAATGGTTATGAGAAGGATTCTCCTCTATTGCCTCTTCTTTAACCAAACTAACTTTTCTCCTCTATTGCCTCTTCTTTAACTAGACTAACTCAAAAGAAAGTAAAGTTCCAGTAGTCTGATGCACGTGAGAAGAGTTTTCAGGAGTTAAATATTTGACTCACTACAACCCTAGTCTTGACCCTGCCAGAAGGTTTAGATAGATTTGTAATCTATTGTGATGCCTCCAGAATTGGCCTTGGGTGTGTTCTGATGCAACATGGTAGAGTTATAACATATGCCTCTAGAGAACTCAAAATTCATGAAAAGAACTATACGACTCACAATCTTTAGCTGGTGGCGGTAGTATTTGCCTTGAAAATTCGAAGGCGCTATCTTTATAGTGTTCACGTATGTCTTCACTAAACACAAGAGCTTATAGTATGTGTTCAGTCAGAAGGATTTGAATCTGTATTAGAGGAGGTGGTTAAAATTGTTCAAAGATTATGATATGAGTGTGTTGTATCACCCGAACAAGCCCAATGTAGTGGCTGATGCCCTCAGCAGGTTGTCTATGGGAGTGTTGCTCATGTTGAGGATGACAAGAAGGAGCTGGCAAGAGATGTTCATAGGCTAACTCAATTAGGAGTCCAGTTGGTAGATTCAGAAGAGGGTGGAGTCATAGTACAAAATGGAGCAGAGTCCTCTTTCATGGTGGAGGTTAAGTCAAAGAAAGATGAGGACCCAGTCCTACTTAAGTTAAAGGAAGCAATCCTCAAAAAGGAGATGGAAGCATTCTCTTAAGGGGGAGATGGTGTGCTTCATTACCAAGGCAGATTGTGTATTCTAGATGTGGATGAATTGAGGCAGTGTATATTAACAAAAGCCCATAGCTCCAGGTATTCCGTCAAACCAGGTGCCACAAAGTTGTACCGTGATCTACGGGAAGTCTATTGGTGGAATGGCATGAAGAAAGACATCACAGAATTTGTGACTAAGTTTCCTAATTGCCAACGGGTGAGGTTGAACACCAAATATTGAGAGGTATGACTCAGGACATTAGCATCCCTACTTAGAAGTGGGAAGAGATCAACATGGATTTCATTACAGGTCTACCTCATACGCGCAAGTAGTTTGATTCTATTTTGGTGGTGGTGGACCAGATGAACAAGGCAACTCACTTCCTACCAGTCAAGACCACAGATCCAGTAGAGGATTATGCTAGGCTGTACATCCGAGAGTTGGTTAGATTACATGGTGTCTCTTTTTCTTTCATTTCATATAGGGGTACTCAGTTCACCTTGCACCTCTGGATGTCCTCTCAGAAGGGACTTGGTACTCAGGTTAAGCTCAGCACAGCTTTTCATCCACAAATAGATGGCCTGGCTGAGCGGACTATTCAGACTCTGGAGGATATGTTGAGAGCTTGCGTTATTGATTTCAAGGGCATTTGGAATGACCACTACCCCTCATCGAGTTTGCATATAACAAAAGATACCACTCCAGGATATAAATTACCCTGTTCTAAGCGTTATATGGTAGGAGGTGTACGTCTCTCAAAGGGTGGTTCAAAATTGGTGAATCTATATTGGTAGGGCCCGATTCAGTTCATGAGGCCATGTAGAAGGTTCATCTTATCAGGGAACAGATGTGAGGAGAAGAGAGTTGAAGTTTGCTATAGATGATTGGGTATATCTAAAACTTTCACCTATGAAAGAGGTGATAAGGTTTGGGAAGAAAGGAAACCTCAATCCTAGATATGTCGGTCCTTACAGAATCTTAAGGCGCATCGGTAATGTGGCCTATGAGTTGGATTTGCCTTCTGGGTTAGCATCGGTGCATCTAGTCTTTCATGTATCTCTGTTGAAGAAATGCATTGGTGACCCAACCTCAATTGTGCCTTTAGAGATTGTCGGCATAAAGAAGAGTTTCTCTTATGAGGAGGTTCCAGTTGAGATCTTAGACCAAAAAGTTCGTGAATTGAGGAATAAGGAAATCACCTCAATGAAAGTGATTTAGAGGAATTAGCTCATAGAGGGAGCTATGTGGGAAGCCAAAGCAGATATGATGGCTAAGTTTCCTCATCTTTTCCCTTCCAGCTCAACTTCAACATCAGGTACTAGCTTCTTCCTTAGCACTTTATTCAAATTCATGTGAGTTTCACATCTCCCAGTTCCTTTCACGTCCTAACATGTATGTATGGCTCATGAATATAGTTCAGACATGTGTTTTATATTCAGAGTCAGCCACTCCTTTAGTACTCAGTCTATAGCTTTTAGTTTTAGGATTGTAGCTCTTCCCTATCTATTCAACCTAGTTAGCCTTTATTTGAAGATGAATATTTCCAAGAGGGAGATGTTGTGACATCTCAGATCCCAAAGTGGCTTCTTATAGAAAAATATCAGATGTAGTAGACCTGGTGCATGGGTGACGGAGGAAGTGACATCCTGTCAAATGAGTGACGATCATTACTCAGGGCGTCACCCCTTTGACAGTGAAGTTAATGAATGTCAGTCAAGCACATGACCGTCACTTATCCCATCAAGGTCAGATTGCCCTGATTTGAAGGTAACGGATCATCAAGTGAGTGACGGCCTGTCACTTTGACCGTTATTAAGGTCAAGTTTTTGGGCCTTTCTGCTTAAGGGAGAATGGTGGGGACGACAGACCATCCAACTGGTGATGGCCTTTCACTTTGGTCATCAGACATACAATGACTCAAAATTGCAGATTTTTATATGTTTCTACTAGGGGTATTTTTGTATTTTCCCACTCTTTTAACCCCTAAACTATGTTTTTTTGAAAATATTTTCAAATGATTTAGAGTATTTAAATGGTTCTCCTCCCTCATTCTCCACCTAGACTTTTAGAACATCATACTTAGAATCCAAGGCTTTTCTCTCAAGCAAAAACTAGGGCTCTTTGTCAGTTACATAAATTCAGGCTTCTTCTTAAGGGATTCTTCCTTCAAGTATGTGGGAATATAATAAGGGGATTCTTTCATTCTTGTGCCCCAAATTTATCTTCAGAAACCTTCTCTACTCTAGCCTTGTAGGAATTATGAATTAAGGCTTTTCAGAGAACTTATGAATGTTCCTTAAATTCAATTGTTTTTGCAAGTTCTTGTAATCCTAGTATATGATCTTCATGTTCTCAACTTAATTCTCATAGTATGTTTTCTAACCCTAGACTTTTAGCATGATTTTTTGGGTTGAACCTTCCATAATTTAAAAGCTGGTCTAAATTTATTTTCCATGGGTTATTATTTGAGTATAGTCTGCAACATGTACGTTTTCAATTTAAAGTTAGAAATTTTTAGAACATGAGTATACTTAATATTTTCCTAGAAATGTCAGTCTATAAGTTTACCACTTTATTAGTCTATCAGGATTCTTTGTATTTTCTATTATCAGGTCCTTAGGCTTTCAGGACACTTCCAGATAAGTAGTTCTGACTTAGCTTTAGGACACCAAGTTCGAGCTAATCAGTTCAGTTAGATATAATTAGGATTTCAGTTAGGAGTTGTACTTAGCATCGAGTGGGCCGGGGTTCAGCGCACCCAGATTTCCATAACTACGTGCCACTATAGGCTATTAGGCTGAATGAGCTCCAGTTAGTAATCAGATAGTTCAACCACTATACCCTGGAAAGGTACAATGGGCTCTCTTCGATGGGGTATATACATCGAACTCCACGTTTAACTCATGTGGTTATATGTCGGTTAACAGGCACTCCCACGGTACAACACAGTAATAGTCCTTTATCCAGTCCAGTCTTTCAAATTCCAGGACATGCTTGACTCTAAGTCAGTTTATCATTTCTCACCAAACTTTCATATTTCCAGACTACTTGAAGTATTTATAATATCAGATAGGGTCATTGCATGTCATTTCTATATAGTTTACGAGTTTGATTAGCATACTCATGTTTTATCTTATATACCACATACTCAAGTCATTCAAAGTACTGATGCATACTTTTTATATGCTATAAATTATGTTATAGGTTCAGGAACTCAGGTTTAGCAACGCGGTTAGTTTCATTAGACTGGGATCAACAGTACATCAATGGTAAGTCCTTATTTTTCGAGGATTGGAGCATTTCTTTTCATTTTTGTTACACTATTTTCAGTTTCAAACTTTAGAGTTAGCTTGGGGCTTGTCCAAGAAACTCACTAGTTCATTTAGAAGGCTTTCAGACAAGGTGTATTAGTTTCGGCTTGAGCCTCAGTGTTTGTTTGGAATTTCAGTATCTTATCAAATTTTATCCTCTCCTTTATAAAAATATTTCTTTAGTTACAACAATTTCTGCTTAAAGATTTCTTGCAGTAATTCAGTATACTAGAATGATGCTATGGCATTGGTTGGCTTGGAGCCATTCGTGGTTCTAAGTTCTGTGTTATGGCCAGGGCGTCTGCTCAGGTCATGATATATAATGAGTTGATTTTTATGATATTTTCTCATCTATTATTAAACATAGCTCTATTCGTGTCTTGCTTGCCTTAATTTCCAGGCATGATTTGGAATTAGAATAACATGATGTTGAGACAACTTTCTTACATGGAGAATTTGAGAAACAAATTTACATGTATCAACCTAAAAGATTTGAAATTGAAGGAAAAGAAGATCATGTTTGCTTGTTAAAGAAATTCTTGTACAGATTAAAGTAGTCTACAAGATGATGGTACAAAAGGTTTGATTCCTTTATGTTGGGTCATGGTTATTTGAAGAGCATGTATGATAGTTGTGTCTACTTTCAGAAATTAAATGATGGTTCATTTGTTTACTTATTTTTATATGTTGATTACATGCTTATTGCTGCTAAGGATTTGACTGAAGTTCACAATTTGAAATGTCAGATGAAAAGTGAATTTTAAAACAAAATATTTGGGAACAACTAAAAAAATCCTTGGCATGGAGATCAAAAGAGATCGAGGAGCCAACAGGCTATTCTTGACCCAAAAGAAGTACTTGAAGAATGCCTTGGAGAGGTTTGGCATGAAAGATGCTAAACCAGTTAGTATTTCTTTTGCTACTCATATTAAGTTATCAACTGCTCAATCACCGCAATCAAAGGCAGAAGAAAGATATATGACACAGGTACCATAATCCAGTGCAATTGGTAGTATAATGTATGCAATGGTGTGTACACATCTAGATATTTTACTAGACGTTAGTGTTGTAAGTCGGTATATGGCTTATCTTGATAAAATACATTAGTAGGATGTGAAATGGATTCCCAAAACTTGAGAGGTACTTCAAACACATGTTTGGAGTTTGGGATAAATACTAACACTTTGGTTGGTTTTATAAACTCATATTATGCAGGTGATCTTAAAAAAAGATCACTGACAGGTTACGTATTTTGTCTTGGTGGTTATGCTATTAGTTGGAAAGATACATTACAAAATATAGTAGTTTTATAAACTATTGAAGTAGACTATATGGCAGTGATTGAGGCGATCAAAGAAGCCTTATGATTGAAGGGTCTATTTTCTGAACTCAGCTTACACCAAGGTGGTATTACTATTTTTGTGATAGTCAAAGTTCTATTCACTTGACGAAAGATTAGATGTATCATTAGAGGACGAAGCATATTGATATCAAGTATCATTTCATTTAGGAAACCATTGTTAAAGGAAAAACCTCTGTTTAGAAAATCAACACTAGAGATAATCCTGCCGACATGTTTACGAAGCCTCTTCCGGTTGGAAAGTTCAAGCTTTTCTTGGACTTGATTGCTGCTTATAAAGAATGATTTAGCCCTTTTGTGCTTTTGTAGAGAAGGTAGACCATATTTACAACATCAACCAAAATTAGGTCAAGGTGGAGATTTGTAATGTGGCCATATTTTGGCTACATTAGAAAGCATTGTTGGAGATATAAATTAGGCATGTCCCTAATGAAAATCTCTTGGTAGAAATTTTTTTTTGATGCCAAGTTTCTCCATGTGGAGGAGATTATTTTGATTATTTTCTTTTTTGTTTTGTCCAACTTGGAGCCCAAGTGTTGCCCCTATAAAAAGGATTCCATTTCTTCATTCCAAGAATACATCGACATTAATTCAAGAGTTTCATTCTCTTGTGCTTCTTCTTCTTTACTTTAGAGTATTTGTAAAAGAGTGAGTATTGGAAAATACTTATGTGAACCCTTTCTTTGGACTGATCTTGTGAGGTTATTCTCTAAGGATATTTGGGACATTAGAGTATTTACTGTAATTTTCTACTCTCTTTTGTATTCTTGTTGGTATAGTTAAATTGCTCCTCTCCTTCTATGGACTAGGTCACACTCACAGAAGCACGTTAAATTTGTGTCTCCTTTATTTTCTTTAATTGTTGTTATTATCAACTTACTATTGTATTTTATAATATTGCTAGATAAATTCCACAATACCTAAGTTCACGATCCTAACAAGTTTTAATATGCAATCAAATGGTCCCAAAATACATTATTTTTCTTATGCTGATAATATAATAATTTTTTGTACAGTAAAATCAACTTCGTTACATCTCATCAAGAAGGTTTTTAATGATTATGAAACCAACTCGGGAGACTCATTAGCATTAATATAAGTTATTTTCTCGTGGAAGAGAATTCTCTAACAAAATGAGGAATACTGTGGCTAGAATTCTGTACTATCAACAAAAAGACTTGTCTATTAATTATCTAGGGTGTCCACTTTTTTTTTTTTTGGAGAAGAAGAGTCCATTTTTTCACAAATATGGTCACAAAAACTATTCAAAGAATAGGCTCATGGAATAGTAATATGCTATCGACAAGAGGGAAAAGAATTTTAGTTTGCCACTTCACATGCTTTCTATATGTCGGATTTCAAAACTCCCTTAAAGTAAATTGAGAAAGCTCTGGCAAACTTCTTCTACGAAAGCTCTGAGGGAAAACAAAAACATCATTGAGCCAAATGGGAGAGTCTAGAAATAGAAAGAGCTTCCGAAATGAAGGGGACTAAACAGGAACAAGAGGGATCCACTGAAGAAGATCCTTCTCCTTCCCTTTTTTCGCAAACCTATTCAGGAGGGTGGTATTGGAGTGAGAAGATTATATGACATTTGATGTTTTCTTTTGTGAAATTTGGTTGATGTTTAAAACCAAGAATTCTGTTCATCCAATGACTAGAAATGGAGCTACATCTGTTCTTAAACTTGGAGTAGATAAATGAAGATTAGATCCAAAGTGGATCATTTGTTACAATGTAAGGTTTTCAATGTTAATTTTTGGTGTGACAATTGATCATATATGAAATGATTTCTTAGTATATACATGCTTCTACTTCTATTAAACCAAGAGTAGTTGTTATATTACTAATGATAATTGGAATATTGTTAAACTTTCCAATAACCTTTCCCCTCACCTTATGCATCTATTCGAAGAATTATCATTCACTCTCCTAATTGAGATGACTAACTTGTTTGGACACCAAATCTAGATAGGAGATTCAGTAGTAATTTTTCCTGGAATATCATAAGGGATAAACCCAACCCCTCTCTTATTAATAACATGTTATGGAATAGAAATTTCCTTTCAAAATTTTCTTTTTTTACTTGAAATGTTTTGGGATATAGAATTATTGTTGATTCTAATAGAGGCAGATAAAATCTTAATCTATTCTATAACACCTTGTATTTTCGGGTTAGGTTTGAACTCATTAAATGCTTGTGGTTAGTCCTCAATGATATAATCAATGTGTTACATTTAGCATAAATTATTCTTTAAAATAGACTTTTGGTGTAAAGATTTCTCTAAGGACAAGGAAAGTTAAAAAGTGCAAGAAAAATTTAAAATTTTAATTGAATTTGCATAAGATCTTAATTCAAGCGCGTATAATCCCTAA
This sequence comes from Datura stramonium, assembly GCA_018107945.1. NCBI lineage: Eukaryota > Viridiplantae > Streptophyta > Magnoliopsida > Solanales > Solanaceae > Datura > Datura stramonium. The sequence goes on along the minus strand of JACEIK010005530.1, from coordinate 79,657 downwards.
TTGATTGAGAATCTTGAAGAAGTTTATCATCAAAGTAGTAGACCTTTGAAAGATATATTCCAACCATATAAAGATCTGGTCAATCTGAGTTGTAACCAAAATGTTATGGACAATTTACTAAATGCTATCCAGGTTGCCGTAAATCTGATATACGGCTTGTATACCAAATATAAAATTGTATTTTGGACCGTAAGTGGGGAAAATATCCCAAATCAGTTGAACAACTTAAGGAATGACAT
>JACEIK010005530.1:0-60749 GCA_018107945.1 Datura stramonium | reverse complement strand
TCGCTTATCCGGTCTTTCCCCGGGCCTTTTCCTAGCATGTATGGCATTCAAAAACTCTTAACCAACATGCGAATAGGCCATCTACATGTCGAGAATTTATAGGGTGTAACAAGAATCTTGGTCAAAATTTGGTAACTCCTGAGTTTCACCTGCATTTCGCAAGTCGTGATCCTTAGCTCGCAGGTGTAGCGTGATTCACAGGTGCATGGCAGTGTCAACATTGCTTTTCTTACTATAATTTTTCCATTTTCGCACACATATGAACACAACACATCTAACGGGTACTCAGACTTCCCCAAAAAAATTATCAACCAATTTAGACACATACAAAGGCCATTAGGACCACTTAATGCCTTCTCTAATGATGGATGTTGCCACCTCTATCATCGGAAAACGTTTAGTGCCCACTCCAACTCAATATTCTCAACTCAATTTCACAAAATATATCAACTCTTTGAACTGAACTAAGAGCGCTTTTTTTATCAAAATAGATAAGACTATAAACAAAAGGACTCACACAACACATTTGCATTCATAACCAGCATAAAAGAAGAGAATGATGATTTTCTCTTAAGAAGGACGTCACCCCATCCATCATCGAGAAGAATTATACATTCCAAGCACATGGGTTACTCGAATTTCACCCCCAACTAACATCTCAAGAAATATGAACAGACGAAATATAAAGCATTTCTAGCACGGATTTGTACCCACATTTTTCAAGTTGAACTCGCCCACTTTACCCACAACAAACAATGTTATTACATGAGTAAAGAACACTATATGAGTATTTGGAGAACATGGGTTATTAACAAAATTCAATTCTATCATGCTACAATCACCAAGAATTAAGAAGAGTAAAAATGAGAAGCACACATACCAAAGTAGCAGAGAGAAAGAATGAAATTGAGAACTTGAAGGTCTTGCTTAACAATGGATAACCCACAACTTGAACTTCTAGTTGTTTGGTAGAGAGAGTAGTGAGAGATGGTAAAAAAATGGTGAAGGGAAATGGGTTTTATAGATGGAGGAGAGTTGAGTGGATTGCTGGATTTAAAAGGTGGAGTAAATGGGTTTAATGGGAGGAGAGTGAGTGGTTGGTAGAGGGATTATGGGGAAGAGGAGAAGATGAAGAAAAATAGAGGTGATAGGTCGTGGGAGAAGATGGAGAGTTGTGGGTCAATCCTGGGCCGGGTTATGTCAATGAGTCAGTTAAAATTTAAATGACACTTTATACTTACGCCTGCGCTGGACCTGCGACCGCAGGTGATCACCTACGAACCACAGTTTCTAGCGCAGGTGATCTCATTTTTTCCCATTTTTTTTGCCTTTGGATTGCGCCAGACCTACGCTTCATGGATCCACACCAACATTTTGAAGATGGCTCATAGATCACCTTCCTTCTTTTTCAAGTTTTTACCAGGTATTTTGTCCTGATCCAATGCCTGACATGCGTTTCGCAGGTTCACACCTGCGTTTGCAAGGAAGGTGCAGAAGCCTTCATTTCCTCCCAACTTTCTGGTTCCCTTTTGCACCTGGACTACGTCTTTCGCATGAGCACCTGCATTTTGCGGGTCTCACGCCACTTTTCCCCTGTTAATTTTTCATATATATTTTTTATCACTTGGCCTTTCACCCAATGATCCTCCAAAACCAAAAACAACACAAACATAAAAACAACTGAAGTTAAAAGCACTTGGGTTGCCTCCCAAGAAGAGCCTTATTTAACGTCGCGGTGCAATAGATTTATCACCGAGTATAACTCATCTGGAGGACCATCCTCCTCATCAACTTCTTCATCACAATCATTCCCTTGCTCCTCATTTCATCAAGGACCACAATCACCTTGTATTCATCAGGGGACTTCATCAGTTGGCACATATTAAAGGTGACTTCCTTGCCACCAACTCTAAACTTTAGCTTCCCCATCTCTACATTTACAAGTGCTCTCTGTATAGCTAGCAATGGTCGCCCTAAAATGACGGGCACCTCAATATCCATGTCATAATCCAACACCACAAAGTCAGCTGGTAGAATAAACTTTTCCACCCGGACCAAGACATCCTCAAGAACTCCAATGGGGCGCTTGATAGAGAGATCCACCATTAAGAGCCTTATATTTGTAGGCTTAAGACTTTCGAAACCTAACTTCTTAAATATTATGAGAGGCACTAGGTTGATGCTTGCTCCGAGATCACATAGCGCTTTGTTGAGCATGCACACTTTGTTTGTGAAAGGAATGGTGAACGCCCCTGGGTCCTCTCTCTAGGGAGCAAGATTATTGTCCATCATAGCACTACAATGGCGTGACACCTCCACTATGCCCGCATCCACAACCCTCTTCTTTTTCAATAGCTCTTTCCTGAATTTGGCATAGCCAGGCATTTGGAGCAATGCATCCACAAGTGATATATTGATGGACAACTTGCTTAACATGTCAATGAATTTATTGAATTGGTTTTCCTCCTTATTTTTCGCTAACTGCTGATGGATGAGGGTGGAAGTCTATGCTCTTGGCATTTTGTATTGAGAGGCACCTCACCCTCTTTCTCAACATCAATATTCTTAGGAAGAAATATACTCCTTCATCCTCTTGTTCTTATTCATTATCAACTCAAATTGGTGCTCTTGGCACCGTATCACTCACTTCATCATTTGTTGTCGGATCAACAACTTGCTTGGCCTTAACACTCATATCAGCCACAACTTTTCCACTCCTAGTGACAATAGCCATGCAGTGGTTATTCTTCTTCGGATTGGGTGTATAGTATCATTTGGGTTGAGAGATAGTTCATTTAATCCTCTAGATTCTTGATAGAGGCCGAGTGGGAGCTAACAGTTTGGGAAAGGTTAGACACCTCCCTTTTCAATTCCTTTACTCCACTGTCGGTGGACTCTACCCTTTTCAACACCCTCGCCAACATCTACTAAATCTTTGAATTGCCACCATCACTTACCCGTAGTTGCATTTGGGACGCATCCGCCTTGGGAGGAGATATTATAGATTTGAGCTTTTTTGATACCTCTTGCAGTTTTGCTCCCTATTCCCCCATTTATCATTTTCTCATTCCACCCTTGGTTTTTCGATTTCTCCAACCTTGATTCTCATCACTAGGGTTCCAAGGGCCTTGGTTGGCACCTAGTTATCCTTGAAGAGAATACCCTATTTGACTTGCCATGTATTGACATTCCTCCTCATATCTAGGAGGTGAACCATCTCCTTCATATTAACAATGCCCTTGTGTCCCTACAACTTCACAATCTTGGATCAGGCCCCCATAACATGCTTAATCATTACTTTGATATAGGTCATCATTTTTCCAAGGTTTTATCTCTTTCCTCATCACGCCTTCTAATTTCTATAGTCTCAAGGCTGGGAATGGCACCACTTGAGGACACCTCGGTGTCTCTAGTGTGCCATGCTCTATTTGTTTTGGTCATATGATCAAGGAGAGCTTTGGCCAATCCATATGTTTGGTCCATCAGGGACCCACCAGCAAGGTTGTTGGCCATCGACTTATTGATCGAGTTAAAGGAACGACAGAAGCTTTGGAGTAGAACTCCATCAGGAATACCATGGTTGGGACTATTGCAACGTTCTTTTTGAAGCGGAGCCAAACCTCATGCAGGGGCTCTCTTGGGAGTTGTCTAAAATTGGTAATCTCATCCCTCAGTTGAAGCATTCTCGAGGGAAGGAAGAATCCATCCAAGAAAGTATCTTTCAACTCCTTCCATGAAGTGATTAACCACGAGGGAAACTCTTTTAACCAAACAGTGGCTTCTCCCATTAATGAGAATGGGAAAAGCCTTAGGCGAATTTACTCTTTGCTAAGGTTTGTAATATTAAAGGGTTGGTAGATTTCAAGGACACTGCGGATGTGTCTATTGGAATCTTCAGTTGGTTTCCCTACAAATAACCCCTTCATTTGCAACAAGTGTAGAATAGTTCTTGTCACATGAAAGACAACATTCCCTACCATAAGTGGTAGGCGAATAACATCAGCTACATCAGGAAACATCGGATCATCATCATCTTGGTCCATGTGGTCGTCCATAGAACGTACATGAGAGTCTTGGCTCGTGAAATTCAACCTAAACAAGCAGTGAAAATAATAATCAATGTAAATTCACACAAGATTATTAACTAGTTCAAATCAACAAAGTTATTAATTTTGGGATCGATGTTATTCCCGGTACTCAACCAATCTCAATTCCACCCTATCGTATGGTGAAATGTCCAAATCCACTCCTTAAATGAGAGAGTGTACATTGATGAGTTGATAATTTACCAACTCATTAGGCTTTTAAATGTGAGCTTTTACTTGGTTTTCAAGTCATTTAGGAGAATTTTATGCTCTTTCTCTTTGGTTTTTTCAGGCATTCAATTTAAAGAGAGAAAGCAAGGAATTGAACAAAAGAATGAAGCTTAAAAAAAAAGAGGACCTTTATTCCACTAGATGGCACTGGCAAAATGCCAACCAAATGCTGTAAAACACTATGAGAAAGTGGAAGGTGCATTAGCGGAACGCGGGTCAGCATCTGTGAACCGTCGGTGCCAATGCCGAACTGCTATAGAAGTCACTGGCCCCAGTTGAAATAGAGTGGTGCCGCGCGAATAGGCACCGGAAGAATGCCGGTGACTCACAAGTGAGGCCGTCATTAGATGGGTAAAATTGTTCAGCACAGGAAAAGAGAAGCAGATTTAACCTACATTTATACATTCCTTGAAAAGTACTAAACATTTTTTCTAATTAGAGGATTGAATTGTATTGTATTGAATAATTTTTAATTTTCTAGAGAGAGAAAATAGAGAGAGCAAATAGAGAGAGGTTTTCTTCATCATCTTCTTCTTCTTCCTCAAGGTAAAAACCTCCATTGAAGATAAATTTGAGTTTAAAATTTATTCTTAATGATGAATTCTATGAATTTATTTATCAATATGATTTTATATTTTTCATCTATGAGTGGCTAAATATTTTTCTAGGGTGTGTACACGATTGGGGCTAAATTGGATTGGGTGTTGCTAGATTGATCTTTTAGTTACTCATTTAGTATAAATCTGTTATTTTCTACAAATTATAATTGAATTATCCATAGTTGCAAATATAAGTGTGTTTACTTATTCTATTTTTGTTTGAAAAAGGGGAATATAATATGGGTGAGTGATTTTGGACATATTTTATGTCCATTTGCCTTGTTTTTACCCATATTTGATCATATTTTGAGTTCATAATCCTTAATTTATGTTTAGATTCATGTATATGTGTGTTTTATGGGCTAACAAATGATTTGAGCGGGAAACTAGCAAAATGGGCTCGAAATGATGCAAGGAATGAAGATATGAGGAGCTGAATGGCCTGGTGCTATGGCTAGCACCCCACACAAAGCCTCGAACTTCAGAGAACACAACTTTAGTTGGGGCTATGGATGGTGCGTCACGCCAGCCCTTGAACTTCAGAGAATTGCACTTCAAAAATCTTGGCGAGATGAGTGGCGCCCCGCGCCAGAGGTGTTCAGACTTGAAGAAATTTGGCGAACACCTTGGCGAGATAGAGAGGGTACGCGCTAGACCTTGTCCGGATCTGAAATTGTTGGAAATTTGACTAAGCCTATGGTTAGATACATGGGACGGCATGCCAGGACTATTTCGGGGTAGAAAATGCAGATTTTAAAGACAAGTTTTGAAGGGCAGAAACATTATTTGAAGGCTCATCTATAAATACATGCCTTAGGTTGTTTGTACCAGGGGGAGATCATCTTTTATCAGTCTTTAATCATATTTTACATTCTGTAGATCGTTTATGAAGCTTGTAAGCCATTTGGAAGGAAGACACAATTCTACAACTAGGTTTTTCTCTTCTTTACTCGTATTTTCGTATGATGATGACTAAATATTCATTTTTCCAATTGTCCATGAGTGGCTAAACTTATATTCTAGGGTTTTGGCCATGGTGAATGATTGATTGTTTGAAAAACAAATTAAATTTGATTTTAATTCTTCATTTATGGTTGTTTGTATTTATTTGTGTTAATTTAGTATTTATGAGATTGATCACCTTGTAAGAAATCTGTTGGCTTTCGATTGAACTTGGGAAAGGGAATCGAAAGGGTTAATAATAAATACAGAACGGCATTCAAAGACCCTTGAACCTATTGGTGATAGGATAGAAGTTGTTGTTGAGGATAAGAATATAGCCTTCAACCCCAATTAGTCGAAATACAAGTAGGCATAATTATCGTTTCATTGTTCTCCTGCAACCATAGAGATATAGGCATTAGGGTTCATGAAATAGTTCTTGGATGCAAGGGATAGTGGCAAGGAACGGGATGGCAACTTGCAACTAACAACCATAGGAAGAATCATGCCAGTTTAATTACGTCTTGAAAACTCAACTTGAAACAAACCAAGTGCCATTACGCTAGTTTTTCACCATCATCAAAATACAATCAATCTTACAACTGTTTTTGGTTAATTTTGTATTTGAAGTTTTAGTAGTTTAATTTTCCAAACCAATCATCATTTTTATTGTTTTGTAGATTAGTGAAATTAAAGTGACAACCTTATAATGATTAAATTGACAAGTCTTTGTGGGTATGATATCTGGAATTCAAAATCCTATATTACTTGACGACCATGTGTACTTGAGCGATATCAAGTTTTTGGCGCCATTGCCGGGGACTTAAATATTATTTAATCATTTGTAGGTTAGAATTTTGTTTCACAAATTTGTATTTTACATTTTTTTATTGTTTTTGTTGAAGAGAAATCCATCACACTTTATGTGGTGAGCACTCATCTGCCCGTTGGGCGAGGGATCATAATGGTACTCATTCCACACTTGCGTTTGCTTATTTAAATAGGGAGGCAAAAGTGTGGGTGAAGTTGGTGTGTGCTGTCTTTCTCCATGGGACACATATGATAGAGGTAACTCGAGAACGAATTGTCTTGGTATACATGTTTATAAAGGGAATACCGATCAACTTTGGTGTTGTGATTCATGATAATATGAGAAGATCACGAGAAATTGTAGATGAAAATATTATCACGGCAGTCTCTTGACCATGTTCTTGAGGGAGGTAGTATCACGGAGGAGGATGCAGACCTCGTCTTACCTTTGGCAAGACACTTGGCTGGAAAGAAGATAGACGTCACAAGGTGAAGGAGACTGTCCCTTCCATAGGCCCTCTTCTTACTATAGCTGATTGGCAAGCCCGTTATGAAAGTCGGCTGGGTCATATATTTGGGATGCTGGAATTATAGTTGAAGCTAAGGGGTTGACCTGCTACTGCAGAAGAGATGACAACTTTATAGGAACAATATCTGCTCATGGAGAGTGCTATATTGATGTTCCGAGTGGTCCCAGCCTTTGAGGAGCCGCTTGATGATGATGAAGCCATAATCTTTACTGATGGTGTTGATGACCTAGATATGGATGAGGAGGATGATGCTGCTACCAGTGTCATGCAGGTTGATGGTGAAGATGATGATAAGTATGAGGAGTACGTTCCCGAGGATGATGCTTAGAGACATAGGAAGTTCTTTTTCTCTCCCTTTATGATATGATTGTGTGTGCACTGAGGATAGTGCACCTTTTTAAGTGTGGGACAGAGGAAAGATAGATTCCTGTTATTATTTGATTTCTATATTTGTAGTAGGTCATAACATTATTATGTCATTCCTCGTAATAGTAGCTTGATGATTCGTAGGTCATGGATTGTAATAGATGTTGAGTTGGATGCTTGGGATATTTTGACTTGTTGTTCATCTTGACTATGTTATTTTTGGTTGTTGTATTTTGAATTCAATTTTTTTTATTTTTTTTTGAGTCATTGTAGTTGTAGAGTAATAATGTTTCCCTATGATAGATGGATGACGACCGTCTTAAGAGAAGTTTCATCACATTTTTTTTTATTTTTTAGGATTGAGTCATAGGTCATCCGCTTGTATGCTTGTTGATATTCTACTTAGATATTATGCTGGAGTAAAGAGAGTGGACATCTTGATTGCATGAGTAAGGATCCATGAGAGACACACATATCTCTTTAATTTGACTCAATATATCCTTAGGGCTCAATAATGAATAAACTTGTCATTCAATATGATTGTGTGAATGTTTAGCTGTAGAAACTATTCTTGTTGCCATGAGAGATAAGCTGAATTGCTTTGTTTGTATATATTGTAGAATCTAGAACTTGACTTAGTGTATGTAGGATAACTAGTTGGCAGGGAGTTGTGATGTGCTGTGAGTTTACAACACTTCCGACGCTTAAAACTAAGAAAATAGAATGAACTTTGGTATGTTTATATGGATATGAGGCACTTTTACTTTGATTTTAGGGAAAATAAGCGTTGGAGCAAAAATGCGCAAAAGAGGCTTAAAAATATAGAAAATTAGCTAAGTACAAGTCTCAGCACGAGTTGTATCTTGATTGTACGAGCCGTAATGAGAATTGTGGTGAAAGTCAGAAGGCTTGAATAAGAGGAAGGCAACATATGATTCTCAGTACGAGCTGTACCGAGATGGTATGAGCTGTAACTAGAGTAGTGGAGTTGTTCAGAGAAATTTGCACAAAGGCAGTCTCTTGGTATGGGTGAACTCACGGATCAAGCACTCACACACGACCCATACCATGAGCTGTGGGGAACTTCAAGTGATTCTTCAAGACTTAGCAGAACTTCAGACCCAACAAGAAGTACGAGTCATAGGAGGAAGGTATGAGGCGTGCCACAACACTCATGGAAAACTTCAGACGATGTCATAGTTCTTAGGGCCAAGCCACGGATGCATTGTACGACTCGTAGGACTGTAGTACTAGTCATACCAGTATGACAACACTTAGACAAATCTACAGCAGTCAAGGAAGTACGAGAAGCAGGTACGACCCATACAATCCGGCTACGGGTCGTAGGATCAGTCGTGATACAGTTGACGCTAGATATGGAAAATTCTCTGTTTGCTTAGGAAAAGGTTTCTAATATCTATATAAATAGCTTTTATATTTTATTTTAGTAGAGAACATAGAAAAAAAGTAGTAGAGACGTGTGAAGAATATTATTTGTAAATTTTTATCAAGTTTTGAAGATCAATCCATAGGATCAAACTCTTGATTTCATCCATTATTCTTGAGATTGTTCTTTGATATTCAGATAAGGTTTTCTCCCAATAAATACTTAATTATGTGTTTGGCTATGAATGCAAATTATAATCTTACAATCATGAGAGGCTAAAAACTTCATAACTAGGGGTTGTAGGAACCATGGTGGATTAACGAAATAGGGTTACACAAAAGTGATTCAAAACCAATGCTAAACGCTTGTATTGTATTCTCTTCATCTTTAAGCATTTCTTAACGGTGTACAACGTTAGGACTTGCCTGAATTCTTTACTTGCTTGAACCTAGAGAAGTAGAGATTAGGAAAAGAGAATTATAACAAAGCCTTGGTCTTTATGATCATTGTATTAACTTGAGCTGTGTTCGTATGATAGTTAAATTTGGAACATATTGTTAACGATTAGAAAGAAATCGCTCATGAAACCTGACCCTGTGATTGAGTATAGTCATCCAATAGGGACGAACCAATCATTTGGATGAACCCTAGTTATCAGTTCTACAAGTAAGCATTGGAATTGATAACGTGTGTATACCTGAAGTAGTTATAAACCCATGGGGAACACTTACCCTAGTTATTTGTAAATCTTGATTATTATAATGTTACACCCTGTAAAATATTATCAGTTAGGAGGCGTACGGGTGGATTTGTGATAATTCAGGGAGCTCAACATGTGTGAAAATAGCCTCAAAAGTAGGGTTGGGAAAGGCTAGGCCGCGGGGGGCCAGAGCAACGCGCCAGCCTGCAGTGCCTTGGCCAGCGCGGCACGCCAGGTCGCTGCCGCTATGGGAGGCGCAGCGTGGGGGGCCTAGTGGCGTGTTGGGCAGTGCGAGGCAGACCCCGGCCACCACCCCAAACATATATATATACTCCCCTCACTTTATTTTAATTCATTTGAAAAGAGGTCCTCGGCCAGAGAGAAACCATAACTTTTCATCAAACTTTTGTCGATTATGCTACCAAACACCATCCAAATGCAAATTAACTTTGGGTAACGAGTTCTAGGACTATGGGAAGCATTACTATGGGGTTATTTCTCAAAAATGCGCTCGACAAACTTAAACTCCGCCGAGTAAAAGTTGTCAGAATTGCTCCAGATTGATTCCTACCCAGCCATAGGCATTCGATAAGCACGTCTCCCTTCTGAACTCTCAAGAAATATTAGGTTTCCAGCCGAGTTATTCAAAGCAGAATTATAGTTGATATTATTATCAGAAGTTTTCGTAAATTGCCAAATTAAATTAGTCCTATTCTCTCAGCATAGAGGTTACAGTTGGAAAGAATTGTCGATTGCAAGTTAAAACTCGCTAGTTGAACGAAAGTCGGAATTCGAGGTATGTTAAGGCTTATTCCTTTAGTAAGTTATTCTAGTCGTATAGTGATACAACCTACGCTTTAAACATAGATAATGATCCTATTTGTTGTAATTAGCTGTTGCTAGTATATAAGGATCAGGTATGTCGTGATTAACTGCTATTAGTAGATTATGGTTACATATGTTGTGGTTAGCTTCTAGAAAATGCATAAAGACTATATCGCAGTATCCCTTGTCGGGAAAGAACATGTTAAGTGTGACACATGCTAGAAGCATCGTAGGAACTCCTCAGTTCTTCAGTTCATTGTGTTAGTAGAATTGGATGTTTTATTGTCAGGCCTAGAACTTAGAAGCTTGTGGATAGTTATTGGGTCTGAGTTAGTAAGTTGAACAACATAGGCGCAACTAGGAGATATAACTATTAGGTTGGAGCCTATATTGTCAGTGAAGCACGCCAGAGGCCATTGGCATACCCTTACGCCCCAAGGCCAGGAATTTAGGTAGGATGGCCATACTTTAGAGTCAGTGGTGCTAGGGTTGTCTAGTGAATTGAGTGATAGCCTGCCATCTAGCTAGCTACTACTAGTGACTGTTAGTTTTAGTTGACTTAGTATTCATCATACAGGTTGACTAAGAAGCCATCCCAGTCGTTCAGGTCAAATAGACCCATGGGTACCTTAAGGAAGGGGACCTTATTAGCAGTTAGAGGCGGGGCCAATGCCTCAGCATGCTCCTATAAGATACTCAAGTACAGGTTGCAGTGAGTGGCTAAGTCCATGTAAACTTACCTACAAGGTTAGAAATCATCCAGAAGAGTCATATAAGATCCGAGTAGACCAAGTTATGTTCTAAAGGACTAGAACCATGTTAGCTAGTATTACCCTCAGGCTAAGAGTTTCAGTAGGCTACCTGTAAGGGATTAGCGGTCGACTGCTCAAAAGCATGTCCGGTCAGTAGCAGCCCTACTGTCGTTCTAAGAAAAGGAACTAAGTAATTGGTCATCTACAACCCTAAAGTTGCTTATGAGTTATACTTGTCCGAGAAGGAAATTCAAAGTATTGTTAGGCTACTCCAGACCTCGCCTTATCCGGTCTAGACCATTAGAGAATATGATCACTATCAAGATCCTCTGATCAAATACAGATACATGGGGTGTGCCTTCTAGCAGCTATACAGATTATTATAGGGGCAAATATCGGTCGCGTTAGGCCCAGAAGGCCAGACACGCCTTTTGAGTGGCTAGATTGAGACTTCAATATAGCACACGATTGGGATTTCCCTCACCTAGGAGCCTTTTGTGACCACCCCAGGGTTACTAGTTATGTCGCCGCCTACGGGGCTATATGACGTTGCTCCAAGGAGTGATATGCCGTCCCAAGGGATGATGTAGAGGCCCAAGGTATATATTACAGTCCATTCCATGGCTGGACTATTATTTTTATACCGTATCGGCATTACTGACCCTCGTTAAGCCTGGTGCCCAGGGTGCAGTTATCAGGAGGCCACCAGACTCAGACACAGCTGCAGATCAGGCGCCAAGCGGGTTCAGTTGCAGACCCATGGGACAGGTAGGTTGGCTGTAGCACCAGTAGAGTCAAGGAACCTCGATAGGGGTATATAGATTGAAGAGTACTTGTTAGGAATTATGGGGGTCCCGGTAGGTTATTCTGTGTTGATTGTACCTTCCAGGCTTATGGGGGCCAAGTTATGTTCTTGTTTGTATTCTTGTCTGCTAGCTATAACTTATGAATATATGATTGTACTGTCGCAGCTCATATACATGTAGTGTTTTAGTAGATGCAGGATATGAATTGGTAGACTTCCAGGTTAACTTCTTCCCCTTCTTTCTACTTACTTTCAGTCTTCAACAGCTTCTACTCAGCTTTTTACTATTGCCTTACATATTTAGTTCATATTGTACTGATGCCCAACTATGGGGCGCTGCATACTTACCTGCAGGTTAGACAGACAGAGTTCAGGATCTTCAGTAGCAGTTGTTCAAAGTCAGCAGTTTGGCCAGCTCCTTTCATTCGGAGTTGCCAGGTTGTAGAGATTACAGTCTTTCATTTATATAGCATTTGGGTAGGCCGAGGCCCTGTCCCGACCACTATTTGTATTCTTAGAGGCTTGCAGACTACAACATCCAGTTAGTTAGCTGTTTTTGGCCGCGTAGGGCCCATGTATGTCTTATTTTGGTGTTGGTCGTGTGGGGCCTAGTATTGCTGCTTATTTTCCTTTCTATTATTACTAGACAACATGGTTGTCTTGTCGGCCTGCACAGGTTCCCTATTGATGTATGTTGGCTGGGTTAGTTGTTTTCTTTTCCAGGTGCTGCGTGGCCTTATCGCCCCGAGGCTGTATTTACATCGGAGGTATAGCAGTTTGTTTTCTTGAGTATAAGTCATTTATAGGCACTAGAGGTGCCTGTGCACATCCAGGTCAGCCCAGATTCTAGTGTGGCATTAGGTGCCAATCGTGCCTCCCAATGTGAGGCGTGACAAACTTGGTATCAAAGCAGGTCGTATCCTAGGGAGTCTGCAAGCCGTGTCTAGTAGAGTCTTGTCTATGGGTGTGTTGTGCACCACATTCCATAGTCAGGAGGCTACGAGGCATGATAGTATGGTTACCCTTTCTTCTTCTCAGATCGTGCTATAGAGCCGAGTTGTACGGTGTTGAGTCCTAAAGCTTTCATTGCTATGTCTGTCTAGAATAATATATGATGTAAGACAGACTCCAACCAGCCGCAAGATAACTACAACAGTAGGAGGAAGTACCAGTGAGGTGCCAGGATTGGGGGACAGTCAGCCTAAGGGCAGCAGACGTCTTTTAAATTTCTCCTATCACCCTCTCGGGGCACTAGGAACTTCATAAGGTGATAGATATGCCAGCATTTTCCCTAGTTCTTTCTGCACCCTCGGAGTAGGACGTCAGGAAGTATAGTATATATATGAGTTGGCTCCCTTAGTAGATATTAAGTATAAGGCAAGGACAACAATTAATGTTGGATTACCTGAAATACATGAAGGATCGTGCGAGTACAACAGAAAGTGCAAGTATCAATGCCATATTGTCCAGAATGAATAGTAAAGTGTAATACCCCAGAAGTGTGTAGGAATAGACACGGAAATGAAAAGTTGAAAAATGCAAAAAATGGGGAAAAATCTCTCAGGACGAGCCAAGGAATGACTTGTGGTATCAAACCACGAGTCATTGGGTGGGATTAGGCTAGGTGACAGTGCAGACGGTGGGTGACACGATGACTCATTATGGGAAACAACGACTCGTTGTTAGCAGTCATTAGAAAGGGTTGGGTTATTCAGGTGGGCTATAACGGGTCTCCTAATGACCCGTCAGGAGAAACCATGAGTCATTGGTTGTGGTCATTGTTGGAGGATAGGGTTTCCAGTGGGCTTGATGGGAGGGAAACAATGACTCATCGTTGGTTGTGATGAGTCGTGTTGTGGCCCGTTAGAAGATAAGATGCCAAGGTCCATGAGCAAACCAAAGACGATGTAATGGACCATTGGTTGTTAGGACAAGTCATCCTATCCATTCGTTGAATGGTTCCGAAAGTAGGTCTTCAGTAGTGCATACGACGAGGGACACGAAGGGTCTTCGTTGGTTCCAATGACCCGTTGGTGTTGTACATTGGTCCCATCCGACCAGATTTTAGGGCAGGTTCATTGAGGTAATTTCGACTTTTTCACGATATAAGGCCCTAATCTACATCATTTTGGTTTGGAAAATCAGGGTTTCTAAGAGAATGGCCTATTCTAAACTCTCACTCATGCATGTAAGGATATTGAAAGGTGATCTAAGGGGATTTTAAGATTTTCTCTTCAATTCTTCCAACTTCATTCTTGGGCTTCTAAGGAGAGTTAGAATTTGATAATCCTAGGTATGTAAGACTATCAATGGGTGAATTCTTCCACATTCATGCCCCTACTATATGATTTTACTTAAAATTTATCAAAAACTCATGGGGTTTTGAAATTTATTTATAAAAATCAAATGATTTAATTATGAGTTTTGTGATTTTAAAATATTATCATAATATATGAATTTTGATCATCTTTCGAGATTTAAATTGATTATAATATTATTGATTTTGATTTCTAAGCAATTAAGCTTAATTATGCATGCCCCATGATGAATCAATTTATGATTTATTTTCCCATTGATGTTCTTTAAAAGTACAAAATGAATTATGTTTTAAATTATGAATTTATTTTGTTACCCATTATGATATTATGAAATTCAAGCTATATGCATGATCTACAAGTATGTATGGATCTTATTAATCCTGAATTATGTTTTTGGCCGACTCACAGGCCTCATGTCATGGCTAGATCACATATGTTCAAATATGTTTACAATTACCATGATTTAACTAGTCCATGAACTCATGTATGTATTATTATGAGCACTATATGTGTTTTGGGAGTAGTATCGAACACCGAGTAGGTTCAGGGCTTAGGTTAAGCCTCGAATCTCATTAACTACGTGCCACCGTAGGTATGTTGGGACCCCTTTCATGTTAGTCCCTGACCAAATGGCCCTTTGCATGGTGATATCACACTTTCATGGTTCTACCCTTGGTAAGGTATGAACACCCTCCCGACTAGGGTTATAAGTTGGGCTTCATTTGTGCTCATATGGAGTATGTCGATTAAGAGAATCTCCCACTGGTCTTCACGATTTATGCATGTTATGATTATGTATGTTGGCTCAATTCATGTTAAGTAAAGCTCTTCTATTATGATTATGATCATGTTATGTTACGAATGATTTGAAAATCTTAAGCTGTATGATATGTTATTATGATTTACGATACGAGCATGACGTCCTAATCTTATGATCATTTATGGATTTCATATATGTTTTAAACATCCGTTTTACTTGCTTGCATACTCAGTACATTCCACGTACTGACCGCATACTTTCTGTGTTGTATCGTTTCATGATACAGGTCCCAGTTCATAGGCTCATCCTTACCTATAGGTAGTTCCATATTTGCTCTCAGCGCTCTTGGTGAGTCCTCATGTTTCGAGGGCTATATGTTCATACTATATATTGTTCTTTCAGTTTCTGGATGTTGGATTAGTTTGGGAGTTGTCCCATCAATTCGTCCTTCATGTTAGAGGCTTATCAGACCGCAAGTTGTATTCAGTTGTATTGTATGAGTCTTGTACTGATTTTTCCCTTTGTCTATGTTATGATCACATTCTTTTATGTTAAGTCTTCCGCTCATATGATTGATTTAGATGTATGCTCATGCCATGGGTCGACTTTTGGTCTCTCGAGGTTCCTTGTCCTGTGTCTACTATCCGGGTGTACGTTTGGGTCGTGACAAACTTGGTATCAGAGCCATAGGTTTTGAAGTGTCCTAGGGAGTCTGTAAGCCGCATTAAGTAGAGTCTTTTTCATGGGTGTGAAGCGCGCCACACTTATGATGAAGAGGCTACTAGACGCTTAGGAAATGTTCCCTTCTTTCATGATCTATGTCGTGCGATGAACGTCCTTTACTCTTCTAACTCGTGTTATTTGCATTTGCAGAATCATGCCTCCATGGCGAGTAAATGCCAAGAGAAACGGTATTGGTAATGATCATGAGGGTGCCCATGATGGTGAGCATCAGCCAGCTCCACCCATTCATGAGGAGCACATACCAGAGCCAGCTGTCCACGCCGAGTTTAGGGCTGCAATTCAGATGTTGGCATCGGCCATGACTGTCTAGGTCCAGAATTAGGCAGTGGCGCATTTCCCTCAGAATGGGAATACAACAGCAACTAGGGTGAGGGACTTCTTGAGGATGATCCCTCCAGAGTTCACATGGTCAAAGGTGGACGAGGATCCACACGAGTTTATAAAGGAGATTCTGAAGATCACCCAGGTTATTAGGGTGAACAATGGGGAATGTGTTGACTTGACCTCCTACCAGCTAAAGGGGGTAGCACATATATGGTTTAAGCAATGGACAGATTCCAGGGCGGTAGGCGCAGGCCCGATAGGCTGGGATGAGTTTCACACTGCATTCATGGATCGGTTCTTCCCTCGGGAGATGAGGGAGCTCAAGGAGGTCGAGTTTATGAATCTGAAGCAGGGTAACATGTCTGTCCAGGAGTATGCATTGGAGTTCACCCGGTTATCTAAATATGCTCCGAAGTTGGTGGTGGATCAGCGGGCTCGGGTGAGTTGTTTTATGTATGGAGTAGCACATTACCTGGACAAGGATTGTCGGATCGCTGTGCTTCACCGGGACATTGATTTTCCTCGTATTGTATTGCATGTGCAGCAGCTGGAGTCATTCTACAAGATGAAGAGAGAGGCCAAGAGGGCCAGGACCAACAACTATGGGATATCTCAGGCCAGGTCAGGGGGTGGACCACGCCATCAGACCCAGCATAAGTCCATTTCTCTAGCTCCATCATCAGCCAGCACGCCAACGAGGTTCAAGGGAGACTAGAGGAGTAAGGTTACAGGCTTGAGGGATCATGGTAGCATGCAGGTGGAGCGCACTTTTCCAGTTTGTGTGAAGTGTAGCAAGAATCATCCCCGGAGGTATCTGGTCAGCGCGGATGCTAGTTTCGAGTGTGGCAAACTCGGACACATTATTAGATATTGCCCTATAGCCAGTTTTACCGCTCCAGCAGCACGACCCCCTCAGCAGGGTGCCTCCACTAGTTCAGCAGGTGGTCAACGCCAAAACAGGTTCTATTCCCTAGTGCCTCGCCAGGAGTAGGAGGCTTCACCAGATGTGGTCATGGGTATGTTGCAAGTCTTCCATATTGATTCTTATGCTTTTTATATCCAGGAGCTACTTTGTCTTTTGTGACCCCTTACATTTCTAGTAGTTTTGGAGTTAGTCCTGAAATTTTGTCAGAACCATTCTCCGTATCTACTCCAGTCAGTGGATCAGTGGTAGCTAGGCGGGTATATAGAGGGTGTCCCATCACAGTGTTGCATAAGGTTACCTCTGCAGACTTAGTAGAGTTTTCCATGACGGACTTTGATATCATCTTTGGTATGGATTGGTTGTTGGCATGTTATGCCTCGATTAATTGTAGGACTCGTGCGGTGGAATTTCGATTTCTGGGTGAGTCATTTCTGGAATGGAAGGGTAATTCTTCTGTGCCAACTGGTCCATTTATTTCATATCTTAAGGTTAGGAAAATGATCTCTAAGGGTTTCATGTACCACCTAGTTAGTGTTAAGGATGTGGAGTCTGAGACCCCGACTATTCAGTTAATTCCAGTAGTTTGTGAGTATCCGGAGGTTTTCCCTGATGATTTGCCAGATGTTCCTCCCGAAAGGGAAATTGATTTAGGTATTGATCTATTTCCCGATACGTATCCTATCTCCATTCCTCCTTATAGGATGGTTCCAACTGAGCTAAAAGAGTTAAAAGGATAGCTAAAGGACTTGTTGGATAAGGGTTTCATTAGACCGAGCAAGTCTCCATGGGGTGCACCGGTTCTCTTTGTTCGAAAGAAGGATGGATCACTTCGGATGTGTAACTTAGGATGTGTATTGATTATCGACAAACCAATAAGGTCACCGTTAAGAACAGATACCCCTTGCCCAGTATTGATGATTGATTTGACAAAATCCAGGGTGCCAGGTGTTTCTCGGGAAGATAGATCTCAAGTCTGGGTATCATCACCCGAGTTCGAGAGTGCGATATCCCAAACACAAACTCCCTTCGTAACCCGCATGGCCATTATGAGTTTGTAGTTATGTCTTTTAGACTAACCAATGCTCCTGCAACTTTTATGGACCTGATGAACAGGGTGTTCAAGAAATATCAGTACATGTTCGTGATCGTGTTCATCGATGACATCCTTTATATACTCCCGAGCGAGGAGGAGCATGCCGCTCATTTGAGGATAGTGCTGCGAACTCTTAAGGATCATCATTTGTATGCAAAGTTTAGCAAGTGTGATTTTTTGTTGAACTCGGTGGCATTTCCTCGGTCATGTGGTATCCAGTGAGGGTGCATAAAGGTAGATTCTCAAAAATCGAAGTGGTGAAGAATTGGCCAAGACCGGTGAATCCTTCCGTAAATTGTGAGTTTCTGGGCCTAGCAGCTACTACCGAAGATTTGCTGAGGGCTTTTCATCAATTGCATCCCCATTGACCAAAGTTGACTCAGAAAAAAAGATATCATTGCAATGGTCGGAGGCTTTTGAGGAAAGCTTCCAGGAATTGAAGACCCGACTCACTTCAGCACCAACATTGACTTTGCCCGATGGTATGGATGTTCTTTTGTTGTATATCAGATGCTTCAAGAGTTGGACTCGGGTGTGTGTGTGATGAAGCATGGGAAAGTAATAGCATATGCCTCTTGATAGCTAAAAGTTCATGAAAAAATTACCCGACCCACGATCTCGAGTTGCCTAAGTGGTGTTTGCATTTGAAGATATGGCTGCATATATTGTATGGGTCCATGTGGATGTGTTCACTGTGATCATAAGAGCTTACAATATGTGTTCACACGTATGATCTCAATCTTCGCAAAGGAGGTATTGGAGTTATTATTAAAGGACTACGACATAGGTGTTCTTTACCACCCTAGCAATGCTAATGTGGTGGTGGATGCACTTAATAGGCTCTCGATGGAGAGTGTGTCCCACGTGGATGAGGGAAAGAAGGAGTTGGTGAAAGATGTCCACCGGCTCACAAGATTGGGAGTTAGATTGGATCGACTCGACCGATGGCTACGTTGTTGTACAAATGGGTTAGAATCATCCATGTGGTGGTTGATGTCAAATCTAAGAAATATGAGGATCTGATTTTAAGGAAGTTGGAATAAGCAAAGTGAGTCAAAAGGTGAAAGCTTTCTCCCAAGGGGAGATGGTGCTACGATACCGTGGTCACCATGTGTCCTGCATTGATAGTTTGAGAGTTCGAATATTGCATGAGGCACATGGTACCAGATATTCTATCTATCTAGGATCCATGAAGATGTATCGGGACTTGTGAGAAATATATTGGTGGGATGGTATGAAGAAGGATATTGCGTAGTTCATAACCAAATGTCCAAACTCGTCGCAAGTGAAAGTCGAGCATCAAAACCCGGAGGAATATGTGATATTAGCATTCCCACATGGAAGTGGAAGAGATTAACATGGATTTCACACAGCCTACCTCGTACTCGACATGAAACTATGATTCCATTTGGGTGGTGGTAGATGTGTTAACCAAGGTTGCACACTTTCTACCGTCAAGACCACGAATTCGCTGGATGAGTATGCTAAATTGTATATTGAGGAGTTGGTTCGACTTCATGTAGTGCCCTTGTCTATTTTAGACCGAGGTACTTAGTTTACCCCGCTCCCGCGGTCTTTTCTGTGAAGGGACATGGGATTCAAATCAAGCTCAACACGGCCTTTCATCTACAAATGGATGGCCAAGTCGAGCGAACAATCCAAAATCTTGAGGACATATTGAGGGCATGTGTTATCGATTTTAAAGGTAGTTGGGATGATCAATTTCCTTAATCGAGTTTTCTTATAATAATAGTTGTCACTCTAGTATCCGATGGAGGTCTGAGGCTCACGGGCGAAGGTGTAGATCGCCCATCGGATGGGCTGCAGAGGTTGGGTGAGGCACCATGATAGATTCTGATTGGGTCCATGAGGCCATGGTAAAGGTCCAGTTGATAAGGACCGGTTGAAAACCGCCGTGGTCGTCAGAAATCATATGGTGATGTGAGGAGAAGGGATCCGGAGCTGGATGTGACGATTGGGTATTTCGCTGTATCTCCCATAAAGGAGTCATGTGGTTTGGAAAATGAAAGGGAAACCTCGCTCCCGATATGTAGGCCCTTACCTAGTGGTGTGAAGCATTGGTAAGGTATGTGATGATTGGATTTGCCATCAGAGCTATCTTTAGTACATCCCGTGTTTCATGTGTCGCTTTTGAAGAAGTGCTTCTGGAGATCCGCCTTTAGTGGTTTCTTGCTGATAGTATCGTGTAAGAGACAACTCAAATATGGAAGAAGTTCCTGTGGAAATATAGAGCATCAAGTCCGTAAGCTAAGGAATAGGGAAGTAGCCCTCGGTTAAGGTCTCATGTGGAGAAATCAGCATGTTGAGGGGACTTCGTGGGAAGCCGGCTAAGATATGATGGCTAAATACCCGCATTTATTCTCTATCGACGCTGACTTGAGGTACAAGTTTTACTCTATGATTGTATTCAGTTTTCATGTTCATTTCATGTGTTCAAGTTTTTTTATGTAAGTGAATGTGCGTATACAAGATCAGTTCAGCTATGTGTTATGAATCGAGGTAGTCATTCCGTGAAAATTTCACAAAAGATCGAATTTGAGTATGATAATTGTATGTCTCTAACTTCTCGTTTGTTTCTAACATTCGAGGACGTAATATTCCCAAGTGGAGATATTGCAATACCCCAAAGTGCATGGGAATAGACCCGAAAGTGAAAAGTTGAAAACTGGCATAAATGGGGAAAAATCTTCAGACAGCCAAGGTGCAGGAATTTGTGGTGTCAAACCACGCAGTCGTTGTAACGAGTCACATGGGATTGGGCTGGGTGATAGTGAAGACAATCTGTGACACGATGACTCATTTGTAACAAATGAGCTCGTTGTTAGCAGTCATTAGAAGGGGCTGGGTTCTTCAGGTGGCTATAACTGGCCTCCTAACGACCCGTCTGGAGAAACCATGAGTCGTTGGTTTTGGTCGTTGTTGGAGGATAGGGTTTCTAGTGGGCTTGACAGGAGGGAAACAATGACTCGTCGTTGGTTGTGATGATTCGTGGTGTGGCTCGTTAGAAGATAAGATGCAAAGATCCATGAGCAAACCACGTAGATGTAATTAATCGCTTGGTTGCCAGGGACGAGTCGTCCCGTCTGTCCGTTGAATGGGTTTTGAAAGCCAGGTCTTTAGCAATGGCATACGCATGAGAGGGATGCCAATGGGTCATCATTGGTTCCAACGACCCGTTGGTGCTGTCCGTTGGTCCTATCCGCCACAGATTTCAGGGCAGGTTCATTAAGGGTAATTTCGACTTTTTCATGATATAAGGCCCTAAACTACGAAGTTTTGGTTTGGAAAAGTTGGGTTTTTAAGAGAATGGCTTATCCTAAACTCTCATTCATGCATGCAAGGATAATATTGAAAGGCATTCTAAGGATTTTAAGTTTTTTCTCTTTCAATTCTTCCAATTTCATTCTGGGCTTCTAAGGAGAGTTAAAATTTGATAATTGATCTTGGGCAACACTGCATGCCCAAGTGAAATGCTTCATTTGACTTGTTTATCTATTGTTATGTGTATATTCTCGTGACTCTTTTTGATAAATGTGAATTTATACTAACCAACATGATTAGTGTTATTTTGCAGGTAAAAGGGAATTTTGGAAGCTAATATATATGTTGGTGAAGTGCGGGAATGGACTTGAAAGCAAGAAGTGGAAGTTGACAAGGGAAGTTGGAAAATAGGGGCCCGCGATGGCGCCGTGTCACGCTACCATCGCGGAGGCATTCTACCCGATGAATTATTTATGTCAAATTCCAGTAGAGGTTCGCGTTACCTGTGGCACGGAGGCAGTGCTCCGCGATGCACTCCATGTCACAATGAGTGTGATTACCCGGGAACCTCGTTCAGTGAAGGTGCACGATAGCACCGGGTGGGCAAGGCTACGCGATACAAGCCGTGTGCCACGGTGGTGTAGTTAATTGGTTTGACCAGTAGGGTTCCATGATAGCCCCGTGGCACGGAGGAGTGCTCCGTGATACACTCCGTGCCACGTTGCTTGTTATTCCGGGAAAATTTCTTAATAGTATAAATAGCAAACTTAGGTTTTATTTTTAAAACATTCTGACATTTTTGAGCAAGAACGTGGGGTTGAAGGTAGTTGAGAGGATGAAAATTCTAGGTTATTCTCTTCCTTTTTCTTTAATTTCAATTGCCTGTATGAATTTACTTATTTGAAGATGTTTAATTCACAAATGAGTGGCTAATTCACCTCTTGATGAGGTTAAGGATAATTGTAGAGGATTGTAATTATTGATCATTTCAGTTTTCATTTTTTCTTCAATGGTTATCTATCAATTCTGTTTACCGCATTAATGTTTGGCCAATGTTAATGTATATCTTATAAATTCAATTTTGATTCTGAAAGGGAAGGGAATTGGACAGATGTGAATTGTAGGATATGTCTATTCTTAGCTGTAAAAATTGAGAAAAGATTTATGTTCGTAATAGAAACATATCTGAATGTCGTATTAATCATTTATGGAATCGGTTATGTATGGCTAGAGCATGAGATTCTTATATCACAAAAATGTAGAATAAGGTTTCATGATTCTTTAATTGGATAGGAGTCGAAAGATCCAACCCATAGGCAATTAATTCCTCACTAGCAATCAAGAGAAGATTTGTCAATTGAATTAATAGATTACATCCCTGCATGCTTGCCTTAACCTCAACTTGTTCATTGCTATTGTCAGACTCAAATTATAATCTTGACTTAGCTTCTTATTACTTAGTGATCTTAACTCATAAAACATTATTTATTTGGTTGTCTGCATTCTAAAGATATCGTTCGCTGACGCTTAAGTTAATTAATACCGTAGTTCAGTCCCCCGTGGATCAATACTTGGCTTGAAATAAAGCCACTTTACTACTGTACGCACAATGCACTTGCGTGCCTTTGAGTCGAACAAGTTTTTGGCGCGTTGTCGGGGACTGGCAATTGGTAAATTTATTTTAGTGTTAGTTACAAATTCAATATAAGTGTTGACAACTCTGATCTTCCTTTCTCTTGTAGGAATTGAATTTTTCTGAACGTCGGCAAGAGATTAGGAGTTGGTGGATTCATTTATAGAGCCGGAGAGACAATTTCATAGACAAAGAAGGGAAGCTCTTGAGAAGAAGTTGCGCTTGCTATGACAGGAAATTCTGAGCAGCAACAAATCCACCACTTGTGAGGCGCTTAGTGCTCCGAGGAGATGGCAACAAGACCGCCCGCAAAGTGGCAATCCCACATGCAAATAATGTTACATCTTAGCATTCGCAGACCAGAGCCAGGAGGGAGGTTTGAGCTTAAACAGAATATGGTACAGTTTTTGCACAATCTTCAGCGGGCAATCTACAGGTCTCCCCATGAAGATCCACAAAAAACATCTCCAATGTTTGAGATAAGTGACACTTACATTCCTGCTGGGTATCATCCGACTATGTGAGGCTTACATTATTCCCGTTCTCATTATTGGGGGAGTTTAAGAGGTGCTGAAAGCTGAACCACCCAACTCTATCACCACTCTGGGATGATCTTGCAAGAAAGTTTTTGATACGATTCTTTCCATCCGGGAGATGCAGCCGACTTAGAAGTCGCATTCTAAGTTTCAAACAGAGAGAGGGTGAGAAGTTTTAGGTTAAGCTTGGGAGAGGTTCAAGTCTATGTTAAGGGATTGTCCTCATCATCACCAGACTAATGATGTGTTGGTGCATACATTCATTGAGGGTTTAAACCACATACCAAAATATTGTTAGATTTAGCACTGGGAAGGCATTGGAGAAGACTTATGAGGAGGTTTATACTTTGTTAAATCATATTTCACAGGAAATCAAGAATGGAATGCGGATCAACACGGGAGTGAACAAGGAAAGCGCGAGGAGTCTTTGAGGTGGATGGTGTTACAACATGGTCACGCACGTATAGCCGCACGGTAAAGATCAACTCAACACCCACTCAGCAGTATGAGCTTGAATCAATTACAAGCCCAGTCAATGCAGTTCATCAGGTATGGTGTGAAGTATGTGGAGTAGTGAACACTCGCCTGGTGTTGTGGTGCCAATCCGCATTCTTAAATTTTGTTGGGAATGTCCGTGAGGAATAATAATCAACAGTATGGCAACAGTTACAACTCAAATTGGAGGAATCATCCGAATTTCTCTTGGTGTAGTAATAGCCATCAAGGACAGAGTTCGAATCAGGGCGTGCAGAGAAATCATGGGGGTATTAGAATTTTCGGGCCTCAATACAGGAAACAATGCACCTCCTCCACTACCCAACAACATTGAGGATATGTTCAAACAATTATAGCTAACCAAGCGCAATGCAGGCTGATATGTGAAAATTAACGGCTGACATGAAAATCAGCAGTTAGCCAGCGATGAGTACCAGTTTGGACAAAGCTAGTCGAGCTCAAAATGCCAGCCTAGAGGAGGACTACCGAGTGATACCGACCCAAATCCCAAGGAAGTCAATGCAGTGACCACAAGGAGTGGACTACAACTTAAGGAGGTGGAACCAGAAAGACCACCTCAGCAATCTGAGCAGTGGAAAAAGATGGGGAACATGATGATGCAGGGAAGGAAAAGGCATCCGAGACAAGAACATCCACCACCCCCGTTCCCTCAGAGAATAAAGAAGCACAAGGAAGAAGCTTGCTTTAAGAAATTCATGGAAGTGCTGAAACAGGTACACATTAATTTACCTTTGGTTGATGTTTTGGGGGGAGTGCCGAAATATGCAAAGTATATCAAGGACATCATACCAAAAAAGCAAGATTGACGAGTATGCTGGCGCTATCGAGGAGTGCACTTCCCGGATATAGAATAGATTGCCGACAAAGCTCAAGGATCCTGGGAGCTTTACATTCAGATTACAATTGGGCAAAGTATTCGAGCTCACGGATTATGTGATTTGGGAGCAAGCATAAACTTGATGCCGACATCGGTGTTCAACAGTTGGGTCAGCAGCCCAGACAACCTACTGTGATCTTACAGCTAGATGACCGTTCTTTGGCCAGACCAATGCAGGCCAGGAGGATGTGCTAGTGCAAGTGTGGGCTCCCTCATTTTTCCGGTGGAGTTTATTATCTTGGATTTTGAGTCGGATGCTGAAGTCCCATTTATTATAGGACGTCCTTTCTGGCAACCAAAGTGAGCTTTGATTGATGTGGTTGCTGGGCAGCCAACCATGCGAGCACATGATAAAGTAGAGGTTTTTGATTTGTGACGCGCTCCGCAAGTGTACGGGTCGCAAAGTAATATAGTGCCTTTTTAAGAACCGAATTATCGAACCCACATGGATTGGACCCATTCTCTAACTATCCATTTATAGCGTGAATCTTAAATACCTAAAGTGTTGGTTATAGACATTTTCGGTTGAAGAGTATTTAAGTCTAAGTTTGGGTCAACGAAATATTCTGAAAGTGCCTTAGAGCAACATAGGGTTAAAACCAATTAATCAAGGAGCAATACAAATTGCAATGGAATGAGCATGGAACTACCAATTGTTGGTTCACATAATTATAATTGCATGTTCATGGTCTTTCGAGCCTCTTAACACGGCAATCTAGCCTCACTGCATCATTGTGAGCGAGGAGTTTAATTTTCTAGTCGCGGCAATCAAATTTATGTTGTGGTTTACTTGGAAACGATTAGGACTTTCGTACGTCTAACCATTTAACGCAACTCAGCCGCACACCTACTTCTTCGAGTGGTGATGTGACATCCTGCTGGTCTTTCATAACCCCCGTGTGTCAACCAAGCAAGGTGTTAGTATATTTCTATCCAAACACGGAACCTCTCCCGAGATTACTTCATGCTCCACACATTCTCATGTCCCGACCTAGGTAATGCCTTCTCAAGCTATTTCCTGTTAACAATATGCTTTTATGGTGATCAATCATAAAAAACAACCAACAAATCAGAATGCAAGACGGAAACAACAATCAATAACTCAATTCCAAAACAATATCATAGAATTACAATCATAATTCATGGCTTCAACCCCAGAGGAAGGGTTCTTGCCATTCATGTTAGTAAAACTACGTTAATCTACTCCTAATCTACTATAATCTACTCCTAACTACATACTTACATGAGATTGGTAGATGAGAAGGGAATTTGATGAACCCTAGGTGAGTTCTCCCACTTCTCCCTTCTCTCCTATGCAGTTTTTTCTGAATAAAATCGTGATCTAAATGAAAATTAGAGCTAAGGGTCCTATTTATAGTAAATGGAGAACCTGCATAATTTTGGCCTGTCGTGGAACGGCTCCGTGTCACGGAAAGTGTATCGCTGAGCACCGCCTCCGTGACACGGAGGCATCGTGAAAGCTCACCGGAATTCAACCCGGAAATCGGCCTTGGCAGCTTGTTGCCGCGATGGCAACGTGGCACGCTGCTTGGGGCAGCGCGTCACACACTTGTGGTCGCGGAGCCTCCCTGCCGTGGCACGCTGCCAACACGCATGGGGGCTGTCTTGGCAGCCTGCCTGCCGTGGCACGCCTGCCGACGCGCAGGCGGGCTGTTTTGGGCCTCCCTTTGTCAGACGTTCAAGGTGTTTATTCCGTCTCCAAGCCCTTCTTCACCAATTCATGATTTAGCTCCTCAAAAGTCATCAAAAACCTACAAAACAAAGGCTAATCATGTTGGTTAGCACATATCCTCACTTTTATATAAAATCACATGAAAATGTATCAAATAGCTTAGACAACACGACTACATTAAGCTATAAAGCGTATCACGGACCTATGTTATTTCCCGTGATCACAAACCCCACACTTAAGCCTTGTTCATCCTCGAACAAACCTATTACATTTCATGTATATGGAGATTTTCACATAACTAATTTAGCAAGATAATTCAAGCTACGGCTATAATGATTACTTAAGATACAAGTTAAAAATAGAACAATCTATGAAATACAACTATGTTAAGACTTACCCTCAAGAATCGACTCTCAAAATTTTAGCAAACTCCTGCAAATCAACCGATTAAGAAATCCCACATGAATTTTATCCTTCATTAAACATGTGCCCTCACGGAAGAGAGTTACCCAATCACACGCAAAAATAATTTTTACATCACAACATGTGTGGGTAATAAAAAGAATATACACTCACTCTCACAAAGAATTCACATGCTTCATGTCATGACCCATAAGCTTGCCCTAGTGTTTTACTCCACTAATTTAAGGATGTATGAATGTAAGATCAAGTAGGACTTTGAAGGTTGTAACGTAACTCGTGCACAGGCAGCCTATTATGGCCAGTAATAGTGACTATCTTTCCTAAGCGCTTTTAATACATCACACTCTCTCATGGCGAACTTCCTTCCTTACTTCACCTTTTTCTCCTTGATGGTTTTCTTTTTCCTTTTGTTTCCCTTTATTTATAGGCACTTTTGACTTGTCGCTAGCGAGAGCCTCTATGAATAATTTTTCATTACTTTGTTTTCTTACTCCTTAACAATAATCAACCATTTTCTCACAAGTGCACCTTTGACCTTTTCTCAACTTCTACAACTTGCTACTTTTCATTTCTTTTCATTCTCCTCACTCCTTTACTCTTTCAGATTTTTCTTCTTCAAGCACTTAGGAGCTTTGGGTCAAATTCAAGGTTAATGAAAGAAACGGTTTTAGGCTTATGTTGCAGCTGAATATCAAAGCAATGGGCTCAAGGCTCAACGGGCTAACTAGGGTTAATTTTCAAGGTTGGTAAAACGAGGGATAAAAATTGGGTTCATTCAAAGAAATGCCTAAATCATCTCCTACAATTCACATCCTTCATTCCGCTTCATACACACACCAGGCAAGTTCTAGACAATCCACAATAGCATAGAATACTCAAAAACCTATACAGTCATCGCACATGCTCAATTTAAGACCACATTCGGTAGACCTTTCTCGCTAATCACAAGAATTCAAAATTAAGCTTCAATTATATTGAGTCACACTCAAGAGCCAAAGTAATCTCTCAACAAAGCTATACAATTGCATGCTTCAATATCAACATACTGCCTCTCACAACCATATCTAGCACATAACAAGAACATCAAGCATCAATTAGTTATGGTCTCAAAAATCCGACATCTACCGACTAATTTTCCTCAAGACGGTCGTCATCCATCCATCGTCGGAAACAGTCCCTCAGTCTGACTAAAACATTATGTACAGACAAAGAAAAAAAAAAATTTTATTCTTCGTCAAACACCCCGTCGGAAAAGAACTCAAAAGAAAAACCAACGGTGATGAATTCATGCTTGACTCACAAAGATTTTTCAAATTTTTTCTCATTTTTCCAAACAAGCATTACATTCACCAATACTTTGTTAGGCACAAAAATTTTGAAATTTCCCCCGAAATTTCCTCACCCCACACACTTAAATCATGTTATGTCCCCATAGCATCGAATTAACATTTCAAGAGGGTGAGAAATACTCCCCGAGGCCTTTGGGCCCGGGCCTAGTAGCACAGTTTTCCACAAATTGCACGAGCGAGTGGTCGACCCCACACTTTTCCTTTTCTTATGCTTCCTACCTTCCTCCTCCGAGGGTACCTCGCATCTCCTCCACCTATGCCTAACTTTCCACCAAAAACACAAACAAACAAATTAAAATAACAAAATCAAAAAAAAAAAATCACAATTACAAAGTGTACCTGAGGTACCCTTGGGTTGCCTCCCAAGCAGCGCCTTATTTTACGTCGGCCCGACGTGGACTGCCCTTCGTGACATCCTTTTCACCCGGGTTCTCTTTCAGAACCATCTCCTTTCTTCTCACAGCAGAGGAAACAGCCTCCACTGCTCCTCCCTTTCTCCAACTTCTTTACAATTTGAAGCCCTTTATCAGACTCGGCTGAACACTTGATATTGCCTTTGGCCGTGCACCTGTGGGACCCTCCACCCCACTTATCCTCTCCGCCAACACACTAACTTGACAAAGGTTTCGTAGTGTGCCGATGGGTTTAGCTCTCTTGTAGACCTGAAGATTTCTTCTTCATCCCTCACCCTCATTTTTAGGGTCCCTTCTCTCAAATCAATCACCGCTCCGGTGGCCAAGAATGGTCAGTCCCCAAGATTAAGTGTACCTGGTCATCAACCTGAAAATCTAAAAACACAAAATCAGCAGTATAATAAATTTACCTACTTTGATGAGGAAGGTCCTCTATGATTCACAGTGACACTCGCGACTTGTCAGCTAAATAACATCAACCTTGTCGGTCTCAGCCTTCCTAACCCCAAGGTGTTGAATAAGGATATGGGTATTAGGTTAACTGCTGCCCCTAAATCACACGCCAAAGCTGAGCACTTCACTTTACTAATTTGTATGGGGGAGGGTAAAGCTCCCGTGGTCTTTGAGCTTGGCATTTGCTCAATACCCCGTGGATCGTACCTCGGGCCGTTACACCGGACATCCACCAATCTAACTTTATCTGCCATCACGTCCTTCAAGTATTTAGCATACTTGGGAATTCCCTGCAAGACATCAATAAGAGGCAATTTATGTGAAGTTCTTTGAAAGTCTCAAAGAACTTTTTTTGAAACATTCCTCCTCCTTGCTCTTTTTGAGTCTCGAGGGAAGGGTGGTGGTGGTCTTTGTGCTGGCTGCAATGTAGTTGTGCATTTTGTTGCCCAAGACTCGATTTACTCCAATAATGGTGGATGGTCCTGGTCTTACCAACTCCCGGCTGCACCTCTTTCTCAACTCTAGGCACCGCATCGCCAATCAGCTCCAGCTTCTAAGAACATCGATGGCATTGATCTGCCGGGGTTAGGACTGCGCGCTGGTAATCCCCCGTGTTCATATCTTCGAGCAGCCATTTGACCCACTTGCTTTTCAAGATTTCGGGTGGCTACTTGTCGGGTTCATTAAGTCTGCTGCCATCCTTGCTTGATTTTCTGCTAATCGATTTCGTCTCCATAATTTTCTGCGTTGTCTCCTCAATGCGGTCGCTACTCCCATCAATATGCCTACTCGCCGATACCTGATGTTGTTGAGGCTGCATGTAAATTCTCGCTTTGGATTTCCACCCCAAGAAGAATTCGGGTGGCCCCCGCCAATTTCTGTTGGAGTTGTTTCCAAAATTCTGATTCCCGTGGCACATTCCCAACAAAATTGACTGATTCAGAATTGGCTCCACAAGATTCTCGCATTATGCCCATTATTACCACAAATTTCACACCAACTCGGAGCTTGCTGAACCGCATTAACCTAGCCCCCGGTGTTGGTGCATACTCTCGCCATTGAACCGAAATAACATTTGATGTTGAAATGAAGCTAACTGGTGCTGCCAAGGCATTCAAACCTCTCGTCTGTCAACCCCGATCTTCTTCCTGCCCCTCTTGATGATTCGCTGTACCACTCTGATTTCCTTGTGCAATTCTGCTCAACAAAGTGTACAACTCATCATACGGTTTTTCAAGGCTTGCCCACCCGCCGCAGTAGAAGACTCAGTAATATTTTTGTATGTGGTCTAGACTTTCTACAAAGGTATGGGCCAGCACTTCATTTGATTGCTGGATGATGGAGACAGTCTCTCAACAATGACTTGAATCTTCCTGCAAGCCATATACAAGTTCTCACTGTGCTTCGCTTGAAACCGAGCATCTCACTTCTCAACTTTGCCGTTTTGCCCGAAGGAAAGAATCTCGATAAGGAACTTTCCCGCCAAGTCATCCCATGAAGTAATGGAGTTCGGTGGCTCAGCCTTCAGCCACTTTTTTGCCTCTCCCAACAATGAAAATGGGAAGAGGGTTAAGCGGACATAATCTGTGGACACGCCGGTGGGGACGAATGTGTCACTTATCTCAAGAAAGCTCGTAAGTGCCGCGCGGGTCCTCATGTGCCATTCCAAAGGAACTCACTCACTAGAATGTAACAAACTGCACCATATCTCCGTTTAAGCTCAAAGTTTCCTCCAGGCTCCGGTTTACGGATACTAGAGGTCACATTCGTCGCTAGTGGGATAGCCACTTCTGCGAACCGGTCTTGCTGCCATTGATGCCGATACCGTTGTAATTTGTCCCGCGGGTGGTTGTTGTTGTACCTTTTCTTGAAGTCTCTTAGCTTTTGCTCTAGAGCTACTCTCCTTTGCAAATGGATTTGACGTTCAGTTCAAGCAACGGTTCCACAAGCTCTCTATTTCTAGCCAGCTCGGCAGACAACCTGTCACCTGCAAATAGACAAACTAAGACCAAGTTCTCAACACTTAAGAAAAATTAAAATCACATAACAAATGCATAAGTTATCAAAACTTTGTCGAAGTCCCCGCACCGCGCCAAAACTTGGCGTGCCCGCAAGTGGCCGTCGTGCAAGTAATATAGTGGCTCTTTTAAGAACCGGATTATCGAACCCAAGGGACTGGACCCATTCCTCTAACTATCCATTTATAGCGTGAATCTTAAATACCTAAAGTGTTGGTTATAGACATTTTCGGTTGAAGAGTATTTAAGTCTAAGTTTGGGTCAACGAAATATTCTTAAAGTGCCTTAGGAGCAACATAGGGTTAAAACCAATTAATCATGCGATAATACAAATTGCAATGGAATGAGCATGGAACTACCAATTGTTGGTTCACATAATTATAATTGCATGTTCATGGTCTTTCGAGCCTCTTAACACGGCAATCTAGCCTCACGCATCATTTGATGAGAGTTTAATTTTCTAGTCGCGGGCAATCAATTATGTTGTGGCTTACGGGGAAACGATTAGGACTTTCGCATGCCCAACCATTTAACGCAAATTAAAGCCGCACACTTACTTCTTCGAGTGGTGATGTGACATCCCAAGTTGGTCTTTCATAACCCCCCGTGTGTCAACCAAGCAAGGTGTTAGGTATATTTCTATCCAAACACGGAACCATCTCCGGAGATTACTTCATGCTCCCCCACATTCTCATGTCCTGACCTAGGTAATGCCTTCAAGCTATTTCAAGCTAACCATATGCTTTTATGGTGATCAATCCATAAAAACAACCAACAACCGAATGCAAGACGGAAACAACAATCAATAACTCAATTCCAAAATAATATCATAGAATTACAATCATAATTCATGGCTTCAACCCTCGAAGAAGGGTTCTTGCCATTCATGTTAGTAAAACTACGTTAATCTACTCCTAATCTACTATTAATCTACTCCTAACTACATACTTACATGAGATTGGTAGATGAGAAGGGAATTTGATGAACCCTAGGTGAGTTCTCCCACTTCTCCTTCACTCCTATGCGCTTTTTCGAATAAAATCGTGACCAAATGAAAATGAGCTAAGGGTCCTATTTATAGTAAATGGAGAACGCATAATTTGCCTGTCGTGGAACGGCTCCGTGTCACGGAGTGTATCGCGGAGCACCGCCTCCGTGACACGGAGGCATCGCGAAAGCTCACCGAATTAAACCCGGAAATCGGCCTTGGCAGCTTGTTGCCGCGATGGCAACGTGTCACGCTGCTTGGGCAGCGCGTCACACACTTGTGGTCGCGGAGCCTCCTGCCGTGGCACGCTGCCAACACGCAGGGGGTTGTCTTGCGCAGCCTGCTCCGCCGTGGCACGCGTCGACGCGCCAGTGGGCTGTTTTGGGCCTCCTCACGACGTTACGTGTTTATTCCGTCTCCAAGCCCTTCACCAATTCATGATTTAGCTCCCTCAAAAGTCATCAAAAACCTACAAAACAAAGGCTAATCATGTTGGTTAGCACATATCCTCTCACTTTTATATAAAATCACATGAAAATGTATCAAATAGCTTAGACAACACGACTCACATTGCCATAAAGCGTATCACTAGACCTCATATTATTTCCGTGATCAATTTGTACAAGGCCATGAAGCATCCGGCCATCTATGAGGAGAGCCACGCGATCAATGTGCTAAATCAAGAATCACTTCTTCAGATTGTTGACTCACAATACCCATGGGAGAGAGCTTTGATTGGCTCCGATCATTTTGGAGACAAGGTTACGTATGAGATGGCAGATGTTGAACGAGCCAAAATGGTTTTCCGTAGGGCAAGACCTTCAACCATTGATGAGGTCCTTGGAACCATTGGCAAAACCATCAACTGAGGAGGCACCCAAATTGGAGTTGAAGACATTGCCTCCACATCTGAAGTATGTATTTTTGGGGGAAGATGACACCTTGCCGCCACATTTCCTGCTAGAATCGATGTAGGCACAAGTGAGAGATGCATTGGTGGTCCTCAAAAGGCGGAAGAAAGCAATGGGTTGGCAAATGTCGGACATCAGAGGAATTAATCCAGCTTTTTGCACACACAGGATTTTTATGGAAGAAGGATCCACGCCAACTATGCAACATCAGCGGAGGTTGAATCCGGTGATGAAGGATGTAGTTAGGAAGGAAGTGATCAAGTGGCTTGATGCAAGTGTGGTATATCCCATTTACAAAGGAATGGGCTATCCCTGTTCAAAGGTGTCCCAAAGAAAGGAGGGATGACCATGGTCACCAATGAAAAGAATGAGCGATTCCTTCACACGCACAGTCACAGGCTGGCGAATTTGCATGGATTACAGGAAGCTCAATAAGGCCACGAGGAAAGATCATTATCCTATCCCATTTATTGATCGATATTGGACAAGTTAGCGGTGTCAAGAATATTATTGTTTTCTTGATGGATATTCTGGCTATAATCAAATAGCCATAGCACCAGAGGACCAGGAGAAGACCACTTTTACATGTCTTTATGGGACATATGCTTTCAGGCAGATGCCATTTGTTCTATGCAATGCACCAGCCACATTCAAGAGATGCATGATGGCGATCTTTCACGAGTATGGTGGAAGATTTTGTCGAGGTATTTATGGATGACTTTTCTGCTTTTTGGTAATTGTTTGCTATGTTTGCAGAATCTTGAAGGGTGCTAGCTCGATGTGAAGACTCTAACCTTGTGCTCAACTGGGAGAAATGTCATTTTTTAGTCAAGGAGGGTATCGCCCTTGGCCATAAGGTGTCATTCAAGGTTGGAATTCATCGCAAAGATCGGCGATCAAAAAGCTACCACCACCAAAGGTCGCGAAGGGTGTTCGGCAGTTTTCTCGGACATGCAGGGTTCTACAGACTGTTCATCAAGAACTTCTCTAAAATTTCTAGACCGATATGTCGGTTGCTAGAAAAAGAGGTGAAGTTCAAGTTTGACGAGGATTGTTAAAGCATTCGAGAGTTAAAATAGAAGCTGGTAGAAGTGCCTATTCTCATTTCTCCGGATTGGGAGCAAACCAGTTGAACTAATGTGTGATGCGAGCGACGGGCTGTAGGAGCTGTATTGGGGCAGCGGAGGAATAAATTTTTTCATTCCATTTATTATGCAAGAAAACACTTGACGCAGCCCAAGTCAAATATACAGTCACGGAAAAGGAGATAGGCATTGGTGTTCGTGATTTGATAAATCTCAGTTCCTACTTGGTGGGTTCTAAAGTAGTGGTGTATACTGA
Organism: Datura stramonium; assembly: GCA_018107945.1. Classification (NCBI taxonomy): domain Eukaryota; kingdom Viridiplantae; phylum Streptophyta; class Magnoliopsida; order Solanales; family Solanaceae; genus Datura; species Datura stramonium. The sequence goes on along the minus strand of JACEIK010005530.1, from coordinate 26,120 downwards.
TCATGCAGCAATTCGGTATCTATTTAACAAGAAGGATGCAAAGCCCAGACTAATCAAATGGATATTGTTGCTACAAGAGTTTGACCTAGAGATTCGGGACTAAAAGGGGAGCGAGAATCAAGTGGCAACATCACCTATCGCGATTGGAAAGCCTATTGCATGTGAAGGAAGGTGGCAAAGATCAAAGAAGAGTTCCCGTATGAGCAATTTTTGGCAATAAGGGAAGCTGAAATCCCTTGGTATGCAGACATTGTGAATTTGCTGGTAAGTGGAGTCTACCCACCGAGGTTGGGCGACTCAACAAAGGAAGAAGTTGAGACATGATTGCAGGTATTACATATGGGATGAGCCGTATCCGTTTAAGTAGGACTGGATCAAGTGATGAGACGATGCATCCTGCAGAGAGCCAGCTGCGTATATTGAGGAGTTGTCACTCATCATTGTATGGAGGGCACCACGGAGGCGAGCGGACAGCCCACAAGGTGCTACAGTTAGGGTTCTTTGCCCTACACTGCTCGTAGATCTCATGGCAACGTAAAAATGTGTGATAGATGTCAAAGAACAGAACAATTGGTAGAAGACAGAGATGCCACTCGCAGCGATATTAGAAGTGGAGATTTTTGTTGTATGGGGAATAGATCATGGGTCCGTTTCACCGTCATTTGGCAATCATTACATCTTGGTAACCATTGACTATGTATCTAAGTGGTTCGAGGCAGTAGCTTGTCCCAGAATGACAACAAGGTGGTGATGAAATTTGTGAAAAAGCAAATTTTCACCAGGTTCGGGACACCCCGAGCCATTATCGTTGATGGAGGCTCATTTTGTGAATGCGAGTTTCAAGAATTTGCTAGCTATATGGGGTGCGGCAATGTTGCAGCAACAACATATCATCCCCAAACCAAAGGGCAAGGAGGTGTCGAACAGAGAGATAAAGCGCATTCTACATAAAACAATGAATGCACAATCTTAATTGATTGGTCAAGCAAACTTGACAATGCGTTGTATTTATAGAACTACATATAAGACACCCATTGGGACTTCTCCTACGTATTTGGTCTATGGAAAGGCATGTCATTTGCCTGTGGAGCTGGAACATCGTGCTTTTTTGGGCCGTGAGAAAATTGAACATGGATCCGGAGCTAGTAGGAAGAAGAGGTTGATGCAACTCAACGAACTAGATGAGTTTCGATGGCATGCCTATGAAAGTGCCAAATGCTACAAGGAGAAAACTAAAAGGTGGCACGACATGCATATGGTGCATCGGATCTTTGAGCCGGGCAGAAAGTCTTGTTATTTAACTCAAGGTTGAAGCTTTTTCCCGCAAAATTGCAGTCCAAGTGGTTAGGGTCGTTTGAAGTGGTGAGAATGACCCCACACGGGGGCAGTGGAGTTGTGGCAAGAAGATAGAAGTGCCACATTTTTGGTGAACGGGCAACGATAAGATTATTGGGGTGAGGACGTTCTTCGAGAGAAGACGCCCATCACTCTAGAGGATGATTGAGAATGATTAGCGTCGAGCCGCAATGGTAATCAGCACAGACGGAGGCAACTCCAGAATGTGTTGTAATAGAAGAGTAGAATTATTTGGAAAAAAAAGAGAAATTTTTGAATTTGTAATTTTTGAAAATAAAAAATTGTTGCATTGCAACCTATGATTTCTAACCAATTTCTTGTGGTGAAATGATTTTCAGGTGGAACGGAGGGCAAAATACAAAAAGCGCAAATGAAAACAATCAAGGTAAGAAAATAAAAATTGCACATTATATTGAGTCTGCGCGATGGCTTCGTGTCACGGAGGAGGGCCTCGCTGCTACCTTCCGCGGACACGCTGAGGTGTATTTTGGATTTTTTTTAAAATTTCCAAAATACCCGCGCGATGGATCCGCGTGTCACGGAGGCAGTGCTCCGTGCTACCGTCTCGTGACACGTTGAGGTGTATTTCGCAGCCGGGTCACTAGGTAACCCGCGTGAAAAACCTCTTTAAACCCCAATTTCTATTTTTTCCCTATTCTCTCAATTCCTCCGTGACCCACACCCAAAACTTTCTCCCCCAACGTGACATGAACTTAGTGATCAACTTTCTTCGAGTTTCTTCAATTTCATCGAAGTAAAGGTATGTTCTTGAATTTTTCCTTATCATTGCTCAAATTTTCGATTCTTGAACATGTTTTGTGGTGAAACCTTGCCCTAAGTGAGAAATAAGGTTGAAATCAATTGAGTTATGATTGAATGATGTTCAGTATCGCTCGAGTAGATTAACCATTGGTTGCACGTTTTGTTGAAATTCTTAAGCACATTGTTAGCTAGGTTGAGGATTGAATAGGAAGAACACAAAATGTATGAAAATATTGATAAATTGGGCGCAGTATGTTGTTTGAAGTGAAATGTATCTAGTGATTGATGTTGAATATGCTAAGTTAGAAGAGGGATTTTCGGATATTGCAAATGGAGAATTACATAGGTTGTTGTGAAAATTTTTGCAAAGTGCTAATGATGATGTAATTGAATCGATGGAGAAATTTTTATTCATTGTACGAAGTCTGAGTAGTACAAAGTCATTATTCCATCAACTTATATGAATACACTAAGCATGTTGAATGCTAAGAATGGAAAATCATGAATGTCTTGTCGAATTGTGTTGATTAAGTGCTAAATACTAAGTGTGGGGTGATCCAATTAAACCCAACCTTAGTTATAGCTAATTATGACTTGAATAACATTGGGACTGTAGGTTTGAATGTACGTAGAACAATATCAGGACGACAGACAAAGGGAAAGGAGCATCCACATCTAGCGCCTTGTTAAGAGGGTAAGATTAGGACAAGAAGCTCCAAAGAAAGCACCAGTGGCTCCTAGAGCCAACGCCGACAATACGAAACCAGATGGGTGATCGATGAGGGAAGAAGTGGTATGCTAAACATAAAGAAACCAAATACTCGGAGGGAGCAGATAGCACCTAGGAACCTCGCACAGGAATTCCCGCGATTGCATAGGATTGACACCGCTGGGCTAAACTTCATTTTCGAAGAACCCGTAGTGCAATCTCATCTTATTCGGGAGTTCTACACCAATCAAACCCGACCTTACGCAGCCACACCATAAAAATCGAGGACAGGTAGTTACCTTTGAGCCCCACCACTTGAATGCAATCCCCGGGGGCGCGGACACAGAGCCGTCATGTCCTCCGTCACTGAACATCATCCCACCCTATGCGGACATCGACGCCCCTTATGTGGAGCCCGATCGATGCCTGTGTGGGGTAGGCACAAGGAAAGGGCTATCACCAGGCATTGCCATATTCTCGATGAACAGGAGGCCCAGATTTGGTTGAAGATTGTGTGTTCATGCATGATCCCGGGGGTGCACATCACATATGTCACCCGGGATAGAGGCTTTTTCTGGTGTATTCTGCAATGAAGGGCTGGAATCAATGTTGGTGCGGTGATCATCTCCGCCATGAAGAGAGCCCGATTGCATCAGGCATAGATACGGGTTCAAGCGGGTCCGTTTACCACGTTCGAGGGGCCACAATATTGAGGAGGAGGCCCTAGATTACATCCCTCAGATCGACAAGTGTGCCTTGGATGTCACCAAAACCAAAGCACCCGACACCACTACTTATGGGTCGGTGCACACACTAGCCGAGCAATATGCTCGGGATGATTAGGTACATGGCCCGCATGTACGGATGCAGATGTTGCAAATAAGCAAGATAGGCGGAAGGCCCGCAACGGAGGATGAGTTGTGGCAGGTCGAGTTGGATTACCCATTCAATGAGAATGCCCGGTTTTATGAAGAGTGGTGCCCACATTTGTGGAGCCCATGGATGATGATGTTCCTACCGATGAGGAGACGTCGGGAGACCTTGTATGTTGAGTCGGACGAGGACGGCGGGGCGATTCGATATGGGAGACGGCTAATCGGCACCCCGATGAAGAAGTTGAATACTTTGATTGATCAGGGCAGTTTCACCACCCAACCTTTTGTGATATTTTAATTATGTGAACACCGAAATTGTTCGCTATGTGGGGTGGAGTAGTTAGGTGCTAGCTGTTTTGTTTATATTTGTTTGTTTGTTGTGCTTGTGCTAAATGTGACCTTGTGACTGTTTCGTGTTCTGTATTTAATGTTGGTGTTGTAATGAATCTGAGTCAGTCGTTGTGTGTGATGTGTAAATATTTTCAAATTATATTTTTTATCTTTTTCATCGAATTTCTTTTTGTTGAAATTTTTATGTTGGGTTTCTCGGTTTTTATTTTTGGTGCTTTTCCCGAGAATAGTCCCATTAAACTAACGTCGTAGATAGCGACTGTTCCCTATGATGGATGGATGACGATCGTCTTAAGGGAAATGTAGTCGAGAAGAGTAGCTTTTTTTCTCTTTCTTCTTTCTTTTGTTTGTTTCCAAACGTACGCTACTTAATGGTTCGAATTCTTGTTACGTGTTGTACATGATAGTAAGAATGCAAAGGTGATTCAGGCGAGCATGCAAATGTGTTAAACATGTTGAGATCCTAGGCCATAGAATTCGATTTGGTGTGATCGAGGCTTAATGGTGAATTCTTGTAATTAGCTAATTGAAGAGTCTCGTGGAATATGTCTTGAGTTGAGCATGTGCAATGAGTGTGGATGAGGTTTGCTATTCCATGCTATTGTGAAGTTCTAGAACTTCTTGGTGTGTATACTAAATGAAATGAAGGATGTGGATTGTAGGAAAGGATGTAGGCATTTCTTTGAATGAACCGAAAGTTTCTCCCTCATCATACCTACCTTGAATGTTACATCCTAGTTAGCCCCATTGAGCCTTTAGCCTATTCTTTGAGAGGTACAAAACCGAGCTTAATCCCTTCTTTTTCATTAGCCGTAATTTGATCCAAACCCTTAAGCGCTTAAGAAAAAACATTTTTACCAAAGTGTAAAGGAGTGAGAAGTGTGAACTGGAAGGAAAGCGGAAGTTGTGAAAGCTAAAGAAAAGGTCAAAGGTGCACTTGTTGAAATTGATTAATTAATAGTAGAGAGTAAGAAAATCCATGAATGAGAAAAAATAAAGATGCATAAATACTCTTTCTAGTAAGTCGAGTGTGCTTAAAGAAATGGGACAAACAAAGAAGAAAATTCAAGAAAGAGAGGAGGAGGAAGAAGCAATGTCCGAAATGAAGGTGGATGTAGGAAAAGCGCTTAGGGAAGCTAGTTGTTATTATTGGTTAGCCCAATATTGACTAGTTCCTTAGCTTACATTACAACCCATTAAGTCCTACGTGATCTTACATGACGCATCCTTATATTAGTGGAGTAAAACACTAGAGGCAAGCTTATGGTTCGTGACATGATGCATGTGAATTCTTTGGGAGAGCGAGCTAAATCATATTTGTATACCCCTACACGTAGTGCTTGGAAATCTTATGATGGCAATGGGGTATTTCTCTTATAATGTGAGGGCACATGCTTGACGAAACAATGAAATTCGTGTCAGATGTCTTGATCAACTAATTTGTATGAGTTTGCCAAGATCGAGAATCGATTCTTGAGGTTAGGAGGTCTTAATGTGGTATACTTCATTGTATTGATGATACCATGCATGTCTTCTGATGATTTGCTATCCTAAATAATTGGTATAGCCGTAGCTTGAATGGTTCAGCCAAATTAGCTATGTGGGTTTCAATTGCATGAGATGTGAAAGTATTCTTCGAGGACGAACAAGGTTTTAAGTGTGGGTAAGTGATCTTGGGCGTAATTGCATGCCCAAGTGATACTCAAATGCTTCATTTTGACTTATTTATCTATTGTTATGTGTATATTCTCATGTGATTCTTTGATAAATGTGAATTTATACTAACCAACATGATTAGTGTTGTTTTGCAGGTAAAAGGGAATTTTGGAAGCTAATATATATGTTGGTGAAGTGCGAGAATGGACTTGGAAGCAAGAAGTGGAAGTTGACAAGGAAGTTGGCAAAAAGGCCAGGGGCTCCGCGATGGCGTCGTTTCACGCTATCATCGCGGAGGCATTCTGCTTGGGATAAATTATTTATGTCAAATTCCAAAGGGAGGTCCGCTAAGCAGCCTCCGTGGCACGGAAGCAGTGTTCGCGCATGCACTCCGTGTCGTTGAGGTGATTATCCTGAACCCCAAGTTCCAGTGAAGGTGCGTGATAGCACCGTGGCACGGAGGCAAGGCTACACGATACAAGCTGTGCCACGGTGAGGTGCAGTTACCTGGGAGCCACTTTCTAGTGGGGTTCCACGATAGCCCCGTGGCACGGAGGGAGTGCTCCGCGACAGCATCCCGTGCCACGTTGCTTGTTATTTCGGGAAAAATTCTCAATAGTATAAATAGCACACTTAGGTTTTATTTTAAGCATTCTGACTTTTTTGAGCAAGAACGTGGGTTGCAGGAAGCTGAGAGGACGAAAATTCTAAGGTTATTCTCTTCCTTTTTCTCTTTTAATTTCAATTGCTTATATGAATCTCTACTATTTGAAGATGTTTGATTCACAAATGAGTGGCTAATTCACCTTTGCTGAGGTTAAGGATAATTGTAGAGGAATGTAATTATTGATCAGCTTCAGTGTTCATCATTTCTTCAATGGTTGTTCTATCAATTCTTGTTTTTACTGCACTAATGTTTAGCCAATGTTAATGTATATCTTATAAATCCAATTTTGATTCTCGAAAGGGAAGGGAATTGGACAGATGTGAATTGGTAGGATATGACTTTTCTTAGCTGTAAAATTGAGAAAAGATTTACGTTCAGAATAGAAATACATATCGAAAGTCTTATTAGTCATTTATGGAATCGGTTATGTATGGCTAGAGCATGAGATTCTTATATAACAGAAATGTAGAATAAGGTTTCATGATTCTTTAATTGGATGGGAGTCGAAAGATCCAATCCATAGGCAATTAATTTCTGGGACTAGCAACCGAAGAGAAGATTAATCGAATTGAATTAATAAATTACATCCCCGCATGCTTGCCTTAACCTCGCCCTTGTTCATTGCTATTGTTCAAACTCAAATTATAATCTTGACTTAGCTTCTTATTATTTAGTGATCTTAACTCATAAAACATTATTTATTTTGTTGTCTAAATTCATAGAGATTGCTCACTCGACGCTTAAGTTAATTAATATTGTAGTTCAGTCCCCGTGGGATCGATACTTGGCTTGAAATAAAGCCACTTTACTACTTGTAATGACACGCACTTGCGTGTGGTTTTGAGTCGAACAATAATCCCAAGTATGTAAGGCTATGAATGAGTGAATTCTTCCACACCCATGCCCCTACTCTATGATTTTATTTAAAATTTATCAAAAACTCATGGGGTTTTGAAATTTATTTATAAAAATCAAATGATTTAATTATGAGTTTTGTGATTTTAAATATTAATCATCAATCTTATGATTTTGATCATCTTTTGAGATTTAAATTGATTATAATATTGTTGATTTTGGATTTCTAAGCAACAAGCTAATTATGTATGTCCCATGATGAATCAATTTATGATTTATTTTCCCATTGATGTTCTTTACAAGTCCAGCATGAATTATGTTTTAAATTATGAATTTATTTTTTTACCCATTATGATATTATGAAATTCAAGCTATATGCATGATCTACAAGTATGTATGAATCTTATTAATCATGAATTATGTTTTTGGCCGACTCACGGACCTCATGTCATGGCTAGATCACATATGTTCAAGCATGTTTACGATTACCATGATTTAACTAGCACATGAACTCATGTATGTATTATTATGAGCATTATAGATGTTTTGGGAGTAATATCAAATATCGAGTAGGTTCGGGCTCAGGTTAAGTCCTCTGATCTCATGAACTATGTACCACCGTAGGTATGTTTTTCATGTTAGTCCCTGGCCAAATAGCCCTTTTCATGGTGATATCACACTTTCATGGTTCTATCCTGGTACAGGTACGAACACCCTCCCAACTAGGTTATAAGTCAGGCTTCATGTGTGGTCATATGGAGTATATCTTTAAGAGAATCTCCACTGCTCCTCACAATTTATGCATGTTATGATTATGTATGTTGGCTCAAGTCTTGGTAAGTAAAGCTCTTCTATTATGACATATTATGTTATTATGTTACGAATTGTTTGGAAACCTTAAGCTGTATGATATGTTATTATGATTTACGATATGAGCATGACGTCCTACTCTTATTGATCATTTATGAATTTCATATATGTTTTAAACGTCCGCTTTACTTACCTTGCATACTCGGTACATTTTAAGTACTGACTGCATACTTTCTATTATGTATTGTTTCATGATACAGGTCCCAAGTCTCAGGCTCATCCTTACCCGTAGATAGTTTCGTATTTGCTCGCCTCTTGGTGAGTCCTCATGTTTCAAGGGTTGTATGTTCATACCTATGTTGATGTTGGATTAGTTGGGGAATTGCCCCATCAACCATTCTTCACGTTAGAGGCTTATAAGACTCGTAAGTTGTATTCTACCGCATTATGAGTCTTGTAACATTTTTCCTTTGGCTATGTTATGATCACGTTCTTTTTATATTAAGTTTTCCGCTCATATGATTGAATTGTGATGTATGCTCATTCCATGGGTCGACTTGGGGTGTGTCAGGGGTTCCTTGTCCCGTGTCTACGATCCGGGTGTATGTTTGGGTCGTGACATAAAAGAGGGCTAGAATTGCTGCCTCCGAGAAGAATTAGAGAACAAGCATATCCTTAGTGTTTACAAAGTTATCTAGACTCCTTACAATAGTAAATCAAGAGGAACAGGGTTGCCAACAACATTTAAGTGTGGTGTGATCTTGGGCATATTTATATGCCCAAATACTATTTTATACCCATGTTTTACCCATGTTGTACCTTAATTTAAGAATAATCTCAATGTATTTTGTGTAATTTGTGGCCATGGACTTACAAATATGATTATCTCTTTGTAGGTTGAAATTTCCAATGTATGGAGCTCATGTGAATATAATGGTCATAATATTGTAAGATAAATGTTAAGGGATGGATTATGGATGATGAGACAAGCTAAAAGGGACATTTGGAGTCAGTTATGTGCCACGGAGAAGCATTGGGGCGTTCAACAACATGCCACGGAACAAAGAATTAATTTATATGTTGTGGGCTACCAAACAGTGAACCTCCGCGTTTGCACCTGTGGCACGGCGAAAATCCCGTGATAGCCTCCGTGCCATGGAGCTGTTCCACCACAAAGCCAAATTTTGCATTTTTCAGCTTAGTATAAATTGAACCCTTAGCTTCTAAAATCATTTGTCACGAAATATTTTCTGAAAACCGTAGAGAAACGAAGGGAGAAGTGAAGAACTCACCTAGGATTCACCAATTTTACATTCTCTTTCACCTATTCTTGTAAGTACACTACTTTAATGATGTTTTTGAGTATTTTTACAAATATGAGTGGTTAAAACCCTTCCTCTAGGTTGAGGCCACGTGATAAGGATCGTAATTACATGAATTCATTTTGGTTTTAATTGTTAATTGTTGTTTTGTCTTACTTTCTTCATTATTGTTGCTTTTATGCTTGATCACCATGAAAACAAAATGCGTTGCTGAGGTAAAAGCTTGAAAGAGTAACCCTAGGCAAGAACATAGGAATGTAGGGAGCAAGTTCTTATCTTTTCAGAATAGGATTCGCGGTTAGATAGAAAATATACCTAATTTGCCTTCCTTGGTTGCTAAAACGGGATGAGAGCAAGACACCGGCTTAGGAATATCACTCCACCACTCGTGAAGTAATTGTGAAGTTGTTGATCAAATGATTAGAGATATGAAAGTCCCTTATAGAGAGCATAAACCCCGTAAACCACATCCATGTAGTTGAATTGCCCACGAACTAGGTTATCACATTCCCGCTCAACGATGTAGTTGTGAGGCTAGTTTTTCGTGTTTAGAGGCTCAAGAAACCATGAACATTGCATTTTCAACTATGTGAGACAACAATTATAATATCATACTTGAACCACTGTGAATTGTAAGCATTGCATGATTATTCGCCTTAGATCTAGTCTCTTCTTATATTGTTTTCAGATTAAAAACATTTACTTTTAAAATTTAATTATAATTTACCGAAAACTTTCTATAATCAACACTTGCTGTTAATCTCACACTTGAACTTCATAATTTGTTTAATTGGTCCAGTCCCTATGGGTTCTACATCCGACTCTTGAAAAGGGCCACCGTATTACTTGTATGACCGCGTATGCCTGCGAGTGCGCCGGGAGCGCAACAAGTTTTTGCCCGTTGCCGGGACTCCGGTGAAGTTTAGAAAATTTTTCTGTTTTTGTGTGATTTATTAATTTCCTTAAGTGTTGAGAAACTTGGTCTAGTCTGATATATTGCGTGCACAAAGTTTTCTTGCGTAGCCGGTAAGAATAGAGAACTAGTGGAACCGTTGCTTGAACCAAACGCCAACTTCATTTATGCAGGAGGGAAGATCTAGAGCAAAAGCTAAAGAGACTTTAGGAGAGGTTACAACAACCCCCAATCGGCGTGACAAGAAATGTTGTTACCTGAAATCATGGCAAATGGGACCACCGCGTAAGGGTCCTAATTAGCGACAATGTGACCTCTAGTATCCGCAAACCGATCCCGGAGGGAACTTGAATTGAAATAGAATATGGTGCAACTGTTACATTCTATTGGCCCGTTCACTGATGACTCATGAGGACCCACAAAGAAAGAATCTCTACGTAACTTCCTTTTGGATTAGTGACACGCTCGTCCCCAATCGAGTGTCCACACAGATTATGTCCGACTTACCCTTTTCCCATTATCATTGCTGGTAGAGGCAAAGAGGTGGTTGAAATCTTAACCACCTAAATCTATAACTTCTTTGGACAATTTGGCAAAGAAGTTCTACCAGATTCTTTCTTCTCTTCAGGCAAGACCGCCAAACTCAGAGTGAAATATTATGCTTCAAGGCAGGCCTGAGGAGAACTTGTATTTGGCTTGGGAGAGATTCAATTCATTATTGAGGGACCACCATCATCAGCAAACCAATGAAGTGCTAGCCCCATACCTTTGTAGAATTTCTAGACCCACACACAAAAATTTTAATAGACTCGCATCGTGGGCAAGCCTTAGAGAAGACTTATGATGAGTTGTACACTTTGTTGAACAGATTGCTCTGGGAAATCCGTAGTGGCACAAATAGTCATCAGAGAGGGGCAGGAAATAGAATAGCAGGATGATAGAGATAGATGGTGTAAAATGCCTTATGGCACAACCAATACCATTTCAACATAAGATGATGACTGAATTCTATAAACTAAGTATGAATCAATAGCAAGGAAAGTAAATGCAGCCTCATCAAGCTCCGAGTTGGTGTGAAATCATGGCAATCGGGCACAATGAAGAATCATGCGGGGAAAATCCTTAATCGGTCAATTTTGTTGGGAATGTTCAGAGAAACAATCAAAATTTTGGGAACAACTACAACAAGAATTGGTAGATCCACCCGAATTTTCTTGGGATGGAAATCAAAGGCAAAAACTACGCTGAACCTCAAAGAACAAAGCAAAGATCAAGAGCAGAACAGGAAGAATGGTGGCCAGTCGAGCAGCACCATTGAGGAGATATTGGAAAAGATTATGGAAACACATACCCAATTAGCAGAGAATCGTATGGTGATGGCATTAGACTTGAAAATCGCTAGCTTGGCCACCCGCAATCTAGAGAAGCGTATGGTAAATAGAAGCCGCTCACCACACTAGAACGCAGGGAGGATTACTCAGTGACACAGACACAAACCCCCAACAGTTCAATGCCATCACCGAGGAGTGGCAAGCAATTGGCTAATGCAAGACTCACAAAGAGGAGAGAAATGAGGTGTAGCCGTGAGTTGGTTAGAAAGGACCATCCATCAAGAAGGAGAGAATCAGAGTGCTGTGCAACAAAATGCAAAATCATCATTATAGCCAGCACAAAGACTACCACCACCATTTCCGCAAAGATTCAAAAAGAGCAAGGAGGAGGAATGCTTTAGAAAGTCAAGCGATATTTTCAAAGAACTTCAAATTTGACTTTGCTTGATGTTTTGCAGAATGCCCAACATGCTAAATACTTGAAAGATGTGGTGGCCAACAAAAGCTCATATTGGTGGATGTTCAAACAGTAGCACTGATTGAGCAGTGCAGCCACGGGGTAATGAGCAAGATACCTAAAAGCTCAAAGACCAGGGAGTTTTACCTCCCCATACGAATTGGTAAAGCCGAGATGATAAGAGCTTGTGTGATTTAGGGCAGCAGTTAATTTGATGCCCCTATCATTGTTTAACACCTTGGGGTTGGGTCAACCGAGACCAACACGATTGATGCCGGCAGCTCGGCGTACAAGTCGCGAGTGGCACCATATGGAATAATCAAGGATTTTCTCATCAAAGTGGGTAAGTTCCATTATACCCGTTGATTTCTATATTGATTTTGAAGTTGATGACAAGGTACCCTTGATTTTGGGACGGCCATTTTTGGCCACCGGAGGAGCGATTATTAATGTAAGAGCAGACCCCGAAAATGAGGGTTGATGATGAAGAAGAACTCTTCCGAGTCTACCAAGAGATTAACCCACCCACACATTACAGACCTTTGTAAGGTCGGTGTTATTAGAGGCTAAGTGTGGGGTGGAAAATTCATAGGTCCATGGCCACAAGAGATGATTAGTTTTCAGCCCGAATCTGATGGAGGGCTTCTATTAGAGAAGGAGTTAGAGGAAGAGAGGGATAGAGTGGAGGTTGTTCCCTCAAAAATAAAAAGAGAAGAATATAGTTCTCGATAAAGGGAACACGGGTATGAGGATGTCCTGAGAAGTATAGTCCACTTCGTGCCGCGAGATAAATTAGGCGCTTCTTTTTGGGGGAAACCCAAGGGTACCACAGGTACAATTTTAATTGTTTTTTTTATTTGTGTTGATTTTGTTTTTTTTCATCTTGTTGTTGTTTTTGGTGGAGAATTAAACATAGATGGAGGGGAAGTCTGAGTACCCTTGGAGGAGGAAGCTAAGAAGCATGAAAGAGGGAAAGTGTGGGGTCGAATACCCACTTGCTCAAAAATGAAGAAAACATGCTGGTAGCTAGTCCTAGAGGCCCTGTGAGCAATTCTCACTCTTTTGAATTTTAATTGGATGCTTTGGGGACATAGCATGATTCAAGTGTGGGGTGTGGGAAATTTCAAAACTTTGTGCTTAATGATTTCGGGTGAATTTAGTGCTTGCTAGGTATTGGTTGAGGGAAAATTTTGAGTTGAGCATGATTCCCAATTCGTTGGTTTTTCATCGCTCTTTTCCGATGGGGGGCACTTTGATCCGAAGAATAAAAAAATTTTCTTTGTCTGTACATAGTTGTTTTTAGTCATATTTAGGACTATTCCCGACGACGGATGGATGACGACCGTCTTGAGGGAAAATTAGTCAATAGGTTTTGGCTTTTGAACCCGTAGCTAATTGGTGGCTTGATGTTCTTGTTATGTGATATACATGTTTGTGAGATGCAAGTGTGGTTAGTGTTGAAGCATGTGAGAAGTTGTATAACTCTATTTGAGACACCTAGGCTCTTGAATGTGACTCTATGTGCTTAAAGCTTAACTTTGAATTCTTTTTGATTAGCCGAGTTAAGAGTCCGCTCTAATTCTGTCTTGAATTTAGCATGTGCTATGAGTGTAAGGTTTTTGAATATTCCATGCTATGGTTTAGTGTCTAGAACTTGCCTGGTGTGTATACAAAAATGAAATAAGAGATGTCGATTTGTAGGAGATGATTTAGCCATTTCTTTGAATGAGCCTAATTTTTATCCTTCACTTTACCTACCTTGAATGTCCGATCCAGTTAGCCCCATCGAGCCTTAAGCCTATTCTTTGATAGATACAACATAAGCTTAATCCTTTTCTTTAAATATCTTTGAAATTGCTCCAAAACTCCTAAGCGCTAAGTGAAAAACCAAAAGAGTAAAGGAGTGAGAATTGTGAAAAAGAAGGAAAAATAATAGTTGTGGGAGTTGAGAAAAGATTAGAAGTGCACTTGATTGAAAATGTTTGAGTATTGGTAGGGAGTAAGAGAACAAATAAATGAAAAAAGTTTCTTAAGAACCTCTACCAATAAGTTAAGTGTGCATAAAGAAATGGGGAAACAAAAAAGGAAAATGGAGTAGAAAATTATAGTAAAGGTGAAGTAAGAGAAGGAAGTTCTTAAGGAGAGGTGTATATTAGAAGCGCTTAGGGAAGATAGTCACTATTATTAGCCATAGAGTACCTACCTGCCCTTAGCTTACATTACAACCCAATAAGTCCTACTTGATCTTACGTTCAGACATCCTTAAATTAGTGGAGTAAAACACTAAGGGCAAGCTTATGGGTCACTACATGATGCATCTGAATTCTTTGTGAGAGAGATGAATTCTTATTCATATACCCATACATATTATAATTGGAAAACTTTCAAGTGAAAAATGGGTATCTCTCTTGTTGTGAGGGCACATGTTTGAGAAAGATAGAATTCATGTTAGAATTCTTGATTGGCTAATGTGCATGATTTTTCTGTGGTTGTAGAGTCAATTTTTGAGGCTAGGAGGTCTCAACTTGGTTGTATTGGATTTGAATTATGTTATATATTATATATATAACATGCTTAATTTGAACTTGTCATCTAAATCAATCATTGTATCCTTAATTTGAGTCGTCTTGCGTCAATTGGTAAATTGTGAGTCTTCCTTGTGCATGAGATGTAGCGATTTTGTTCGAGAACGAACAAGGCTTTAAGTGTGGGCTAGTGATCTTGGGCATATTTACATGCCCAAATACTATTTTATACCCATGTTATAATCTTAATTTAAGAATAATCTCAATGTATTTTGTGTAATTTGTGGCCATGGACTTACAAATATGATTAGCTCTCTTTTTAGGGTTGAAATTGCCAATGAAGGAGCTCAATGTGAATATAATGGTCCTAATAATGAAGATAAATGTTAAGGGATGGATTATGGATGATGAGACAAGCTGTAAGGACATTTGGAGTCAACTCTGTACACGTGAGAAGCATTCGGGCGTTCAACAACGTGCCACGGAACAAAGAATTAATTTCTATAAAAGCAGAGGCTACCAAACAGTGAACCACCGCGTTTTCTGCGGCACGTGAGGAAAATCTCCGTGATAGCCTCAGCGCCATGGAGTCAGTTCTGCACCATAGGCCAAATTTTGCATTTTTTCAAATTTTTAGTATAAATTTAAGAACTCCTTAGCTTCTAAAATCATTTGTCACGAAATATTTCTGAAAACCGTAGAGAGTGAAGGGAGAAAGAAAAGAACTCACCTAGGGTTCACCAATTTTACATTCTCTTTCACCTATTATTGTAAGTACACTACTTAACGATGTTTTTGAGTGTTTTTATGAATATGAGTGGTTAAAACCCTTCCCCAGGGTTGAGGCCACGTGATATGATCGTAATTGCATGGTTCATTTTGGTTTGAGCTGCAATTGTTGTTTGTCTTACTTTCTTTTCATTATTGTTGTTTTTTATGCTTGATCACCATGAAAACAAATGCGTTAAGCTTAGGTAAAAGCTTGAAATAGCAACCCTAGGCAAGAACATAGGAATGTAGGGAGC
This sequence comes from Datura stramonium, assembly GCA_018107945.1. NCBI lineage: Eukaryota > Viridiplantae > Streptophyta > Magnoliopsida > Solanales > Solanaceae > Datura > Datura stramonium. Next base: position 10,506 of record JACEIK010005530.1, on the reverse strand, counting down.
AAGTTCTTTCTTTAGATATGACTCATGTGTTAGATAGAAAATATACCTAATTTGCGTTGCTTGGTTGCTAAAACGGGATGAGAGCAAGACACCGGCTTAAAATTATCACTCCACCACTGTGAAGTAGTTGTGAAGCTAAGTTGGATAAAATGATTAGAGGTATGAAAGTCTCTAATCAAGAGCATAAACCCCGTAAACCACATCCACGTAGTTGAATTGCCCACGAACTAGGTTATCACATCCCCGCTCAACAATGTAGTTGTGAGGCTAGTTTGTCGTGTTTAGAGGGTTGAGAGACCATGAACATCGTATTTTCAACTATGTGAGAAAACAATTGATAATACCATACTTGAACCATTACAAAATGTAGCATTACATGATTATTCGGCCTAGCTCTATTGCTTCATATTGTTTTCAGATTATTTTGTGACCACCCTGAAATTTAATTATAATTTAACAAAACTTATAATCAACACTTGTGAAGGTTAATCTCACACTTGAACTTCATAATTTGTCGAATTGGTCCAAATTCCCGTGGGTTCGACATCCGGCTCTTGAAAAGGGCCACCGTATTACTTGTACGACCGCATACGCTATGAAAGTGCGCTGGAGCGCAACAGAGTCCATAAGAGATAAACCTCAGTAATAAGTAAAGCCTGTGTCGAAAAGGGCTGATTCTACTGCAGTATGTTAATAACGGTAGGGCGTATCCACAAGCTGGGTAATGTCTATGTCCCTAGCTTGTTATGTCGAAGGACGAGAGATCATAGGAACGAAATAGGCCTGAGTAAGGGTCAGAAGGATATAGGTCGGTAGACTTGATCAGTAAAATCTTGACAACATGAGGCAGAAGGCACAAACCCCGTGAGCTCAGTCTAAGGAGCAAGAGGAAACGCATGAGTATTTGAATTTCTAGAGGGTACCGTAATCACCTCTAGACTAAAAGTAAATTGACAGAGGCGGACCACCGTTGAATGTCGAGATATAAGCATTGGGATGAAAGTTAATACATGATGAGGTTGTAACCTGGAATACTGCAATATCACCATTGGTTGTGGGAGTAGAGGAGTGGCGACACAGGATTCTAACCTAGTACAACCTAGAGAAATGCCCATTGGAAGTTAATTATTCTTTTGAGATAATAAGGGTGGAGTCATGAGACCCGTGAGGTCGGCCCCGAGTTCCAAAGGTGGTAGGACTGCTAGCAAACTATGGCTAAGATGCACTATGTCCATTATCCCCTCCACCCAGAGTTTAATGAAAGCATATCCGGTCGTATAAAGAGACCACCGATGGCATGGGAAGAGGAAAGATATCATTGAGTCATAGCACAGACTCTAATGACTACTTAAGAGAGGCTGGACACTTGAACGTAGCAAGCTAATTCAGGAGATGGTCATGCTTGCAAGGAAGTGAAAAGTAATCAACATGAAGTTAAAGGCTATGCCGAAGTTAAAGACAAGAAGTAGTTTGGTTGTATGGAGCCCAAGAATCTATTAAATTTGATAGAAAGGAACAACACGTATAGGTTTTGGATGAGGTGTCAGAACAAATTGGGACAAAAAGTTAATTTGAGTAAGACTTCCCACCCCCAGGAAAAGGGGCCAAGCAAAATAGAGCACCCGATTTAGGTGCTCGGGATATATATAGGTGTTACACCTCGTAAATTCTTAACATGTAGATGGCCTATTCGCATGTTGGTTAAGAGTTTTTAGAATGCCATATATGCTAGAAAAGCCCGGAAAAGATCGAAGCGCTATCGTCACTACGCAAGGCAAAATGCGACTCAGAATGCGACTTATAGGTCCTAACTATATAAACCCCCAACTTCGGCTTTATTAAAATTCCTTATAATTCTGGCGTAGAAAACGTAGAGTCATCGAGAGAAGGGGAAAACGAAGATCTCCTACTAATATTCGTCTGATTACGCCACCAAACGCGGTTCAAACTCGAATTAAACCTAGATATCGAGGTATTACAAAAGAAGGAGCATTCCTACGGATTTAGTTTCGTGAAATTCGGCTGAAAATCATCGTGCTACCGAGCTAAAAGTGGAATTGCTCCAAATTAGTGTCAATATACTTCCTAGCTCTTAAATGAGTATTTCTCCTTCTCCGACTTTCGAGAAATAGCGTTCGACCGTTTTTCGTAAACAAGTTTGGGGCTATATATATATCGAAAGTGATGCTTTCTTCAGAATATTAGTGTATTTAGTTCTACTGATATATATATGAATGCAAAGTAAGAAATAGCAAAAGTATTGGCCGAACTACGCTAGTTAGTCGAAACTTCGGGTTTATCGTATGTAAAGCTAATTCCTTCCCCTGCAAGTTAGTAATCCAAGACAAGAATAGCGTGAAATATAGAAGAAAGAATTCAGAAGTCAAGAATTGAGTCCAAAAGATGAGTTTAGCAAGCTTGTTTTTGAATTTAGCAAGCATGTTTATAATATTATGATATATGTCTTGTAATAAAGTTAGTAAAGTAATATCGATAGTCGATAATATCCCGCATACAAGATAGTCGACGTATAATGTCTCGTATACGCATAGCTAGACAAGCCAGATGATATCCAGATACGTATAATTCAGTATGAGAACCGCATAACACGTAGTGTCTGTAATGAGAAATCGAAGGCAGATAGTATTTTCTTAGCTCAAACATGCTTGCTATATGTGATTATTGATTATGAGACTTGTTTGTGCTATAAGGGCACCCTTGAGCGTCCCCGCGCCCGGGTTGGTAACGTGTCGACCCACCGTGAGGGGGATACGTCACCCAAGGATTGGCATGCCGTCCGGGCAGAGGACAAAAGATGGGATGGAGCATTCCCTTATATCGTAAAGTTGATCGAAGATAGCAAGACAGCTTACCCCGTTGTGCGCTTGCGCCAGTGGAATGACATGTACGTATTACGCATAGCTTACGCTTACAAGACAGAGTCCTCCGGGCTCAGACACGTTATTTATATCAGAGGACAAAGCCCGAGCTGGAGACCTGTGGGGCCGGTAGAGGTTCTCGTAGTTAGTAGACGAGTGGAGTGATTCCTTATTTTGGATGGTTTTAACACGGGTAGGGGTATATAGATTATTTTTTGGTTGGCACCTTTCGGCTTATGGGGGATGGTATTGGTCCTTTCCCGTTATATATATGTATATATATGTTATTTATTAGATAATAGACGCATATCGCCACGTCGATGCATGCTCCTCGCCTTATTCTCGCATGCAAAGCCCGTTTCGCATTCCCATCGCCCGCACAGCCTACATCTTCTAATGTTCGTAGTTTCTAGGTTATGTTGTTTATATTTAGCTATGACCGCTTTCTTTGCATACTGGTACCAAAGGGTACCGACGCCCGTTTGGGGGTTGCATTACTTGCCTGCAGGTACTCATAAACGAGGAGCCGATCCCTTTTGATTCAAAACTGTACTTTATTGAGTCATCGCCCTTTCATCCAGAGCTAGACACAATTTAGAGATCTATTTCCTTTCTTTTTTTGTACCGCACGGGTAGGGGCCGTGGGCCCCGTCCCGACCATCTTATCGCATTCATAGAGCCTTGCAGATTGTGTATATATCTACCTGTGGTTAGTTGTGCCGGTCGTGTGGGGTCGTACGTATGTTTAGTCAGTTTAGTGTTGTTGATTGTGTTGGCCGTGTGGGGCCGTATTCGCTAGTACTAGTGACCTTGCCGGTCACGTAGATAAAACTGTGTGGATTCGTTATATTGAGTTAGAGATTAACTAGACAGCATGGTGGTCTTGTCGGCCCGGCATAGGTTTCCTATATGAGTGTGACTGGGTTAGCCGATGTTACAGACGTGGCTATAGGCCCACTGACCGGAGGCTGCATTATTGTATGTTATATAGCCCGTTGATTCCATGAATCTCGAGTTAGAGCCAGCCCAGCACCGATGTGCTTAGCACAGAGTTTGAATACCCAGGTCCTAATAGGATACCAGGTGCCAGTCATAACCCCCCAAGGCGGGGCGGACAAACTTGGTATCGTGAGCGGTGTCAAACCCAGGAGTCCGCAAGCCGTGCTAAGTAAAGTCTTGTCTATGGATGTGTTGTGCACCACATACTATAGGCAGGAGGCCGCATGCCAATAGGGGGTTACTCTTTCTTCATATTCAACAGCCATAGAACAAAGACAGTATAGGGTCGAGTTCTAAACTTATCATACTTTGAATACGATACAAGTCGCATCACGATATCCTATCCCAAATAAGATCAGATATAGCAACAAGAGAGGGCACCCAAATGGCCATAAGGTAATTACAACAGAAGGAGGAGGTATTAGAGACCTCCCAATGTGAACCTTTATCGGTACCATCCCTAGCATATGTCGGTAACTTCGTAATAAGAAGTTATAAGCATAACGTATAAATGAGTTGATTTATTTGTTAGATATATAAGATCTGACTAAGATAATAGACAATATTAGATTATCAGATAAGTGTGAGAAAGAGAGGGAAATGCAGGATTCCCACCTCCATCCTTTCGTATGTGGTACAGCTCCATGTCTTCATTTTGTTGCACAAGAAAAGGCTATTCCTACCTCTTAATTTTGGATTCCAAGATAGTAAAAAGGGCATAAGAATTGAGGCTAGGTTGCCCAAAGCAAGCGTTAGTGGAAGACGGATTGGTCGACTCCAAAAGTGTTAGAAAGCGGAAGAGCCCCTACGATTACGTAAGTTGTGCAGACTCACGGTAATAAGTCAGAAGACTGGGTAAGACTACTAGCTTACCTAAAGTGGGCGTAGAAGATCCGCCAGTGATGGACTTCCGCACAGTCAAGTTCGAGCCAGAAAAAGGCCAAGTCCGCCATAACACGCTAACAACAAGAAGATATACCCGCAAGATAATAGTTATGATTTTACCGTGATACCGAAAGGTAGGAGGTCATGTGAATCAGATGGGTCCGACTGCAAGCCGAAGAGGTATAAGTCGGGACTTGACCGGTAACCTTATTAACAATGTAAGGTGTGCATTGAACCCCGTGAGCTCAGCCTAAGCAAGATAAGGAGAAGAAGCAGAATACCAGATTTTGAGGAAAATTAGAATCACCTCCGCATTGAGAGAATATAGTGTATTAAGGACTAACCTCGGATCGAAAGAGACAGTAAGATTGTAGCTTAGAATGTTACAACGTCCGCCTCACTTGAGAAGGTAAGAGGTTGCGTTTAACGTGAGACTTTAGTCTAGTGTGGCCTAGAGGCAAGGTTGAAACGTACAATACCCGGCCCTTAATGTAGTGCCAAGTAAGGCCACAAGGTGTGGATGTTGACCCCACGTTGTAAGAGTGATGAAATTCTAAATAGCAGATTATAGCTAAAGTGCATATGTTTGTTGCTTCCGCATCGGGATGAAAATCCAATGAAATGATACGAGGGGATGGAGATATCATTAGAATGTAGAAGCAATATATCATGTGCCGTATGAAATTCAAGAAAGTATGTCGTAGATTACGTATTACTACAAAAAAATTCAGTATGTATTGTAGGTAATTGTTGATATATATATATATACGTATATCGATATGTTGTGAGAAGCTGGCCATAGGGGTTACAAACATACGATTCATGGTTAGCCGCTAGGAAATATATACGTATCGTACCGCAAGACCCCGCCAAGAAGATGTTAAGTGTGATTCACGTACAAAGCCATAGAAACTTTCTCGGTTCTCGCCTTATTGAGTTAACGGACTTATATACTTGTTTCCGCATCTGGGCTTCAAAAGCTTACAAGAGTTAGTAGCCCAAATCAGGTGGTTAGATGATATGGCGCGGTTAGACGGTCTAACGACCACTCGACGCCCGTATCAGCAGTGGTGGAAGCATCCCTAAAGATCACTAACATTATCACATGTTCCAGAACCAGAATTAGAGACCAAATAGGCATACTTTAGTTAGCAAACTAGAATTTTCCCAGTATGTTAAATGGTCGTACATCGTTTCTCCCACCCTTGTAGGTGAGAGTCGGCCTTAGTCAACCTAGCGCTATTATGTGGAACACCCCGCAAGTCGCCCACCGTCCTGCCGTGACAAACCCGTGGGCACCCCAAGAAAGGGTCCACATCAGTAGTCAGTGACGGATAATACTTCAACTGATTCTCGTAAGATATTCAAATACAGAGTTCTAGCGTAAGGCCAATCTTGCGTAATGGCTCATAAGATCGAGAATTTCCTTAACAACAAGATAAATCCAAGTGGATACGAACAAGGCAAGAAAATTGGTAGTACTCGCTAGCACAAGCCCATAAGACAAGGATATCGGTAGGTTCCCTATGAAGATCCAGGGACGGATCGCCTGAGAGTAATTTGGACTAAGCACAACTCTACAATTGTTCAATTAGGAGAACAAAACAAGAAGGTCAACAACTCCGCGTTTATGCATGAGTTGGGCGTATGTCCGAGTAGGACATTTAGAGCATCGTTAGACCGTCGCAAAGATTCGGGTCATTCAACCTAGCTATTCAGTTATGCAAGGTTATTCAGCCGATTAGAGATCGTGATCATTATCAGGATCCTCCGATCAGATACGGGAACATGGTGTGCAGACAAATGTTCAAAGTTATCCCAAGAACAAGTAGCCTTAGCATGCATCCGAAGGCCGATAAGCCTTAGCTATACCGGTAAATTACTCCAAGTAGCCCGGCATAATAAGCCAGTATGACCGCCAATTATATGCCAACTTCTAAATGTGAATTTTGGCTGAATTCAGTAGCCTTTTGATCACATCGTGCCTGAGGCTGGTACACAAGTAGATATACGAAAAATAAAAGTAGTGAAAACATGGCCGTAACCACCACCCGATCGGGGTACAGTTTCCCGGGGTCACCCGGCTACTACAGAAGATTTGTGGAAGCATTTTCCACCTTGTAGCTAATCTCTAACTAAACCTGATTACTGCATGCTAACAAAGTGGGACTGAGGCATGAGAGTAGAGCTTCAGAGTTGAATTTGCGGCATTGTCACGGTTAGAGCCGAAGTGAAAGACTATGACGTGAATATTCCAGACATCACCCAGGAAGGCCAACGTAATAGCAAATTTCCTCAGCCGTGAATCTGTGGGGAGGTTAACATACTTAAGTCTCGGCAACGAGAATTGGCCCGAGAGCTGCACTCAACTAGCCATTTGTTCATGTAGCGTAAATAGGGGACAATGAGTGGGTAATCCAAAATACCGCAAGTTGTCATCTTTAGTTGTGGATGTAAAGGAACGGCAGTACGAAGATCCTAGCCTGGTTCAGCTTAGAAACGGAGTTCAGCGGGGAGAGATGATCGATCTTCAGATAACCGAGGATGGAGTGTGGAGATATAAAGATCTCCTTTGTGTTCCAAATAAGCAGCAGGCTTCACCAAATAGATTACGGGCCAGGTACATTATGCCCGTTATTCTCTCCACCCAAGTTTGACGAACATGTGCCATGATATAAAAGGAATTTACTAGTGGCCGGGAATAAAGAAAGGGATAGTAGAATTTGTAGCTTAGTGTTCCAACCGCCACAGTAAAAGCGAACACCAAAACTGTGCGGGTTAAACTCAAGACATAGTTGTGCTTCTCCCGAAATGGGAAGCAGTGAACATGGACTTTGTAGCGTGGATTGCCCCACTTACATAGAGACGTGACTCCATTTGGGTAATAGTTGGACAATCACTTAAATCAGCCCACTTCATGCCAATGAAAGTTTTACTTTCGGGCGAAGATTATGCCGAATTGTATGTAGAATGTTAGATTACACTGTGTTCCAAGATCTATTATCTCCGACGTAGGAGCACAATTTATGTTAGATTTTGGCAACATCAGAGAGGTCTGGGAACGCATTAATTTGAGCACGCATTCCACCCTCGCATAGATGGATAGGATGAACGCACTATTCATGTTTGAGGACATGCTACGGGCGTGTGTGTGTTAGATTTTGAAGGTAGTCAGGGACGAGCATTTGCCGCTACTGAGTTTTCTTATAATAATAGCTATCACCTCAACTATCCGTATGGCGCCCTTTGAGGCTTGTGCTGGGAGAAAGTGCGATCGCCGCCTTGGTCGGTTTGAAGTGGAGAGCCGGGCCGCGGATTGGGCCAGATATTATTCAACAGTCGGAGGAGAAGGTAAAGCTTATCGTAGAATGCCTAACATCAACATAGAGCCGCGAAATCATATGCCGATGCGGCGCAGAGACCTCGAATTTGAGGAACACCAGTATTTCCAGCATCTCCGGATGAAAGGGGTGATGAGATTCGGTAAGAGAGGTAAGCTCACCCGAGGTTCGTTGGGCCTATCGCATTCATCGAAGAATAAGCCAAGTGACATATGAGTTGAACTTGCCTCCGTAATTGTGAACTGCTCATGCCAAGCCACGTATCTATGCTAAGGAAGTGCATCGAAGACCCATCTAGAGCAGTCCCAGTCCAGATATCTAGGTTACAAGAGTTGGCCTATGAAGAGGTTCCAAAGAGCTATCTTAGATAGACAGATTCGTAGATTGAGAACTTAAGACATTGCGTCCGGTCAAGGTACTATGGCATAATAGGAACCGAGAAGAGATGACTTTTGGGACGCAAAGGAAGATATGGAAAATCGATATCTTCACTTATTTCAAGCCTAGTCAGTCAAGAGGTATGTTAGTGTTGTTATTTTATGCAGTGCCTTATAGTATATGTATAAATGAGATAACTGATTCCAACTGCTCATGTGATGACTACTATAGTATTGTTGTGGAGTACCCGTATTGGACTTTTCTGCATTTCAAGTTTTGGGATAGTCCATATTATGTAAAACTCCGCCAAAAGTTTTCTAGAAATAAGTTGAGTAAGTTGGGAATTCCTATAGATAGAAGTTTACATTTGAGGACTTAATGTTCTTAAGGGGGGAGAATGGGCCACACTCTCATAAATTATTAACATGTAGATGGCCTATTCAAGATGTTGGTTAAAAGTTTTAGAATGTCATATATGCTAGAAAAAAGCTCGGGAAAGATCGACAAGCGCCAAGTCGGCGTCGCAAGGCAAAAATATCACTTACAAATCATTCCAGAATGCGACTGCAGTAAATCGCATTCCATGAATGCGACTTATAGGTCCCAACTATATAAGCCCCCAACTTGCTTCTTATTAATATTCCTTATAATTTCCAGTAGAAAATAGAGAGTAATCGAGAGAAGGAAGACGAAGATCTCCTACTAATATTCGTCCGATTACGCCAAACACCATTCAAACTCGAATTAATCCTAGATACCGAGGTATTAAGCATCAAGGAGCATTCCTACGGATTTAGTTTCGTGAAATTCGGCCGGCAAATCATCGTGCTACCGAGCTAAGGTAAGTGGAATTGCTCCAAATTAGTGTCAATATACTTAGCCTAAACGAAAGTATTTCTCCCTTCTCGACTTTTGAGAAATAGCGACTTTCTAATCGTTTTTCGATAAACAAAAGTTTGGGCTATATATATATCAAAAGTGATGTTTTCTTCAGAATATTAGTGTATTTAGTTCTAATTGATATATATATATGAATGCAGTTGGGAGAAATAGCAAAGTAATGGGCCTAATCATCATTAGTCAGAAACTTCAAGCCGAAGGTATGTAAAGCTAATTAATTCGGCAAGTTAGTAATTCAAGATAGTAAATAGCGTGAAATATAGAAGAAAGAATTCAGAAGTCAAGAATTGAGTCCAAAATTTAGCAAGCGTGTTTTGAATTTAGCAAGGCACAAGCTTATAATATTATGATATATGTTCGTAATAAAAGTTAGTAAAGTAACACGTACGCCGTATAATTATCACGTATACAAAAGATAGTCGATAGTCAGATAATATCTCGATGGCTATAGCTGCATACCAGATGATATCCCGTGATACAAAAGATAATTCAAGATGAGAATCAGTATAACACGTAAAAGAGTTCGAATGAGAAATCAGAATATAGATAGTATTTTCAGTTCAAACATGCTTGTTATATGTGATTATTGATTGTTGAGACTTGTTTGTGTTATGAGGGCACCCTTTGAGCGTCCTCGCCGCCCCTAGGTTGGTAACTGTGTCGACCCACCGTGAGGGTGGGGATACGTCACTCCAAGGATTGGCATGCCATCCGCAGTAGGACAAAGATGGGATGGAGCATTCCCCATATCAGGCTGATCAGCATAGCAGTACAGTTTACCCTGTTGTGCTCTTGCGCCCAGGGAACAGATTACAGATACAGACACAGTTACAGTTTACAGTTTACAGTACAGGAGTCCTCTGGGCTCATACACAGTTATTTATATCAGAGGCCATAGCCCGAGCTGGAGACCTAGGGGGCCGGTAGAGGTGTTCATAGTTAGTAGACGAGTGGAGTGATTTATTTTTGGATGGTTTTGACCCGGGTATGGGTATATAGATTGTTTGTTGGTTGGCACCTTCTTGCTTATGGGGGCTGGTATTGGTCCTTGCTTGTTATATATATGTATATATATGTTATTTATTAGCTAATAGACAGCAGATCGCCACGTCGACAGGTATGCT